>CAXKVW010001399.1:0-28418 GCA_964058825.1 Carex arenaria | reverse complement strand
TTTGTTTGTATATCCATTAGACTTTTATGATGCTTTTTGCCTGTTTTTGTTCTTTTGTTAATTTTTTTCTCTTACCATTGATATTGAGTTATAAAATGAGACATAATTGCATTTACACAAATGACCTCATACTATGTGGTTTGTTCTGTTATAGGGTAGTAGATATAGGTCTATGCACTTACAAGACCAGTATGAGATGATTTTCCTTTCTATTTTGGAGAAGAAATAACTAATAGGTCATTTGTTTTTGTGATTGTTTGGGTGCTGTCCAATTTTGCGAGTGCTTTACGGTTGTACTATAATAAACAATGCATATACATGATGGAAATACCATATTACAATGTCGTAATTTGTTACAGAAATCAAATTATAAAATTACAACATGACTGTGTCATCATAGGTGAAGCTGCACGACAAATTAGGTGTTCAAATGGTGCCGCTTCGATTGCTCTCACCTCATGAAACAACAAGCTTCACTCTAGACTTGTTAAAATCCTTGAACCTGAATGATGCACACAATAGGAAAAACAGAGGGAAGCTAGTTGTGGAGCTCACCTTCGACCCGTTTAAAGAGGACCAGTGGTCAATGGAAAGACATAGTAGCATCCAAACTGGAGAGGATGGGGATGAGTGTACTAGTACTGGAGGCATGCTGTTGGTTACCATAGAGAGCGCACAGGATGTCGAGGGGAAGAAACATACTAATCCTTATGTCGAGGTTGTTCTTAAAGGAGAGAAAAAGAAGACAAAGGTACTTCTCTTTAATTTTTGTAGTGCATACACCGATATCCCTTGCATAGTTGCATAAATATAGTTATGGAAGCACATTGTTCCATTTTAGTACCTCTACCTCAGGGCAGATCTTAAGGTAATGCAGGGGGTGCTTAGCCACCCCTGTGATTTTTAAAAAAGTTTATCATGTGTACAGAAACTTAATTAAGTTTTTATACAGTTCGGTCCCCTCATAAAATGTTAAATGTGTGCTTGTAGACTAATGGTTAGAATTGCATTTTATACAGTTCGGTCCCCTCAAATACTAGTGACCACACATTATACATTTACACATTGTGCATTTTATGTTTCAGCTCGCCAATATATATACTGAGAAAAGCATGTTTCTGGTCCAATTGGTACGAAGACTGTGGATCCGTGATGAAAATGTTTCACAAATAGATAGCTTATGTTACAAATGTAAATGTGGTAGTTTTAACATCTTTTTCCAAATGTTATAGGTTATAAAGAAAAGTAGAGATCCCAGATGGGACGAAGAATTTCAATTTACATTAGACGAAACACCAATAGAGGATAAAATTCACATAGAAGTCATGAACAAGAGAAGTGTCCGCCTGTTTCATACCAAGGTAAACACATTGCCATACTGGTTAGTACAAAAAAGAACTTCATAAATAGGAGAAGCGGCCTGTACCGACACTGATTATTGGTAGGTTTTATTTATTTATTTTGTTAACAGATATTTTGATCTGATTTGCAGGAGTCACTGGGATATGTAGATATAATCCTATCAGATGTTGTAGATAACGGGAGAATCAACGAGACATACCACCTCATAAACTCGAAGAACGGTACTATACATGTAGAGCTTAAATGGATCACCACCTGATAATGCACCATATACTTTATTTTAATTGCGTCACATTTGAATCTCCAGAAAATTAGGCAAAATTTAGCTTGACGATGTTGGGTAAAAGTCCATTGTAAATATAATTTGTTGTCATTTTTTGCTGGAACATAGTTTAAGTTTGGGGTATATGAAATAGTTTCATGTATAGCATTTATCCGTATCCAGAGGCGGAGCTACAGTGTAACAGGGGTAGGCAGTTGCCTACCCCTGAAAAAAAAAATATAGTTTGAACTAGATTCTTTAATGGATCTTGCCTACCTCTGAATTTGATTCTGCCTACCCCTGGCTTAGATTATTTAAGTCAATTTTGCACCTTTTAAAGAACGATAATGGTGATTGAAAAAAATTGTAAAGGTCAAGGAGTCTGTGTTAGGAAGAAGAATCTTTGAACTATTTGTGTGGCTAGACTTGGTGTATTACTTTCTACAATAAAAAAAATGAATTTCTAGTGGTTCACGGTAAATCTTACCGTTTAATGAATAACTTTTCGTATTCGGTAGCATGTAGCTTGCAAAGTGCCTATTTAGGTTATTTATTTTTTATTTGATTCAAGTGAAGAAAAAATACACAGTTGTTCACTTAAAACAAAATAGTAGTTTGTTTATTTATTTTTTGTTTGATTAAAGTAAAGAATGGGACTATACTCAGACTACAAATTTGATTGTTATGAAATGTAAAAGTATAAATTAAACTTTTATTTTTTTGTGAATATAATTCAAACTTTCTAATATTATATGGAATGTATATTTTATTTTAAAATGAGATAAATTTTAATTTTTTAAGTAATTATATTATGAAGGCGATTTGAATCCGGATCCGTTTAGAAAAAAAGAATCCGAATCCGATTTATGCCTACCCCTGACTCAAATCCTGGCTACGCCACTGTCGGTATCTAAATCAACAATTAAAATGTAGCTATAGTAAAAAATTAATGTTCCTCAATAGTGGCCCAATGAAATATATGAAATGTAGCTATAGTAAAAATTTATGTGTACCATTTGTCTGTATCTAAATCAACAATGGAAACGTAAGCTATAAAAAAAAATTATGCTCCTCAATAGTGGCCCAATGAAATATATGAAATACTTTTATGTATATCATTTGTCCGTATGGATTTTTCTTGGGCCCAATATGCCTCCAACGAAATATAGCTACACCATTCAGTTTTTTTTTTTTTTTTTGTATTATCTTACCATGGCATATAACAAGATAATACAAGACATCGTAGTTCAACGGAGATAATTTATATTAATGTCAGATAACATGTCTCTTAATTTTTTTAGAGCATAGTTTTATAATTGTTTTGGATTACATGCTTAGATAAATGAATCACAGTGAACATAAATAAATCAAATTATCCTAATTCTTTTTGTTTAATCATTACGGTTAAGTACACACTAGGTTGGTATTACTTATACATCAAACCTCAAACTGAATTATCTTTACATCTCACCAAAATAAACAAAAACCAATTGTATTACCTCGGTAGAATAGATGGGATGGGTAATTTGTTAATTTGCCTATAAATTGGATATTAATTAAAAATCAAAGGGAAGCACCGAAGAAAAAGGTTACACATGGTCAAAGGACACAAAACACAAGAGCAGCTCAGATCCCAAAATGTAATTTAAATCACTTATTGAGAAACTTTATTATTAGTTTAGTTTATAAACTTTGTGTACTATTGTAATTGAAGAGCAGCTCAGTCCCATATCTTGTCGATTTGCCCCCAAAATGCGGTTATCTATTAATTACTTTGGACTAAGATCTAAAACTCCGCATGTGGTGCGTCAACATGGCACAACATACATCTCTGTGCAAATTCATAGGGATCAGTAAGATGCAATTCAAAATAGAAAAGGATGATTATTTACTCAAATTTGAGTGAGATTACGGTATTTTGAAAAGCGCGGAAAAGTCTGTTCAATACTATGGATCAATATCTCGGTTTACAAAGTTCAAACAATCCATTCAAACAGTTCAACATGATCTCCATATTAAAATGTACTTGGTGACCAAATTTTATATTGTTTTTGAAAAAAAAATACTATTTTTTAGATAAGTAGAAAATCACCTTAAAATAGTGATTTCTACCTATTTAAAATTTAGTAACCAAATACTAAAAATATTAAATTTGATGTTCAAGTACATTTTCACGTGAAAACCATGTTGAGCAGTTTGAATCGACTGTTTGAATTTTGAAAACAAAAATATAAATTTATAGCACGGATTGATCCGCACTTTGCAAAGTACCATAACCTCAACAATCCTAAAATTTTGTATACATATATGCGGCTATGCCTATGCGGTCATTAGTGAAATGGTTCACAGTATTATTGAAAGGTCACAGACCGGTACGGAGGAGATAGGAACGATACTGGTATCAGATTTGGCTGATGCAAGCTAAATAAAGAAGATATTTTTGTCAATTTTGATGTAGGTGTGAGGATTTTTGTTATGGTTTTTATTCCTTTTTTTAGCTTTATAACATTAGTCTTTTATTCTTGTTGTCTTGCAATTCGGTACCAAATGTTTGGTATCCAACAAAAACAAAAATTAGAGCTAACTATCGGACGTTTCGTAAAAAAGGATATTACAAATATTAAATAGATGTAGCCATCTTGAAAATAAATATTAATGGGCATTTTTTAATCTGAAAACAAATGCAAATGAAATGAAAGCATGAGTGATGGTTGCTTGAAGGCGGAGACAGTAATTTAATTATGTGAAGTCACTTGTGTGTTTTTGGAGGTGGTTGTTTGAGCACCCATCAGGTGCACTGTTTCTATTTGGGACCATCACTTTGGTTTTTTGTGGTTTTAATTTGTTTTGCTTATTTATATCTTTGCAGACACTTGAAATCAAGACAAAATTGAATTACTGTGGAAGCATTATTTTTCGTCGCCTTGCACAACTATTCTCTCTCTCTCTCTCTCTCTCTCTCTCTCTCTCTCTATATATATATAGAGATATTTTGTCTGAACACAACAGGATAAATTATTTGATAAGCACTGTATGAACATGCTTCTTAAACATCCCACACTTTTTTAACTTTTCTTACTTCTTTTAAAATGTAGATTTGGATTATGTGTAATTTACAATGCACACTTCAGGTATTAAAAAAGGTATATTTTTTTTTACTACAATATAAAATTAGAGGAGGGTTAATTTCATGTCTGATGGTAACTTACAGTTGATTCGAACTGCTCAATATGATCTTTATATTAAAATATACCTGGAGATCAAATTTTATATTTTTTTTAATTTTGTACTATTTTTTAAGATGAGTGAAAAATAATTGTTTTTTAATGGTCTAGAAACAATAATTTTGTACTTATTTTAAAAATATTAAACAATTTCCAAATTCATCATTTGAAGTCTTTGATTTTAACGATTTGAATTCGTTATTTTAAATCAATCCAGTTTTGAAATTAATTTTATTAAAAAAAAATAGTGAACTTAAAAGACACATCAATTCTGCATTTCTACACACGTACATCTATGCGGATTTGTGGGAGATTCTTTTTTTTTTTTTTTTTGAGTAAAGTTGGAGATCAAGTTATCCAACTATTTAATATATTTGTTATTATAACAAAGAATTTTTTTCCATTTAAATTTCGAAATCCGTGGGAGATTCTTATATTCCAATTTCCTTATTTATTTATTTTTTTTATAAACGGCAAATGTTCCAGTATATAATTAATTTATGCTCAAAGCTCCGAGATTACAATTATATATTGTGTGTTTATTTTATTTTATAGGTATCTCTTATGCAATATATTAGGTAGAGAAGAGTTTAGATGATAAGATTTTATATTTCTTTAATTCAGGCTGTTTCTTTTTAATGGCTTGACTATCTGATGATTCTCTTTAATCCAAGCTGTCTGCGAATCCACTATGGACTATTATAATCTCTTTTTTATATAGTAATACAAGCGTTGGATTTAAATTGATGGTCTAGAATATTATTAATTAGAAGTTTGACTCCAATCTTATTTTTTTAATGGTTTTATTTGCTAATTCTGAGAATTTATTTCTTCTTGTCAAGTCATCATTGTTAAAATTGCAGGGAGGATAACATTATGAATTTAACGTAAAATAGATTACTCTGTTGTAGAAGTGAAATTACTCCAATAATTTTTTTTTTCTTTTCTTGAAGAATGTCACACATAGGGTGTCAATGGCATTCTTTTATTTGTTTACCCGATTCGTACCGTATCTGATAAGACGGGTACATATAAGTTTTTTTTTTCGTAAACCTATCGAGTATGGATACGGGTAAAGATTTTTTTCATTATCTAAACGGGTAAGGGTACGGGTAAAACCTATTTCATACCCGTTACCTGATCGGTGTAATTATAAAATATATATATTATATATATTAATAAGCATTGAAAGGAGTACTTTAATTTGTTTACTTGCTTTTAGCATGATCATATTTTTTTTTCAATAAGATACTATACATGTATGAAATGAATTTATATGTTTTAATTTTTTATTTAATAAATAAAAAAATTATTATATTAGTATTATCATTTATTTACCCACTACCGTTTCGTTATCTGTTATGGTTAACAAGTAAGAGAGGGTACGAATAAGATAATTTGTAGCAGGTAAAGGTAGAATACGGATAATAACAATTTATAACAAGTACGAGTATGAAAATACTTCCACTCAACTCTTACCGTACCTGTTGACGCCCCTAGTCACACCACACGATGCATAAATTTATTCCATTAACATTCCCTCTGTAATTTAAGACACTATTCATACTCATTTAAATTAACGATGACGAAAATTCAACATTAATCTTATTTTGAATTTGCCGTACAAAATTCAACTGATAGCATGATATCATAATTTGTAATGTCTATATAGAAAGAGAAAGAGAAGTTGGCTAATATTAAAACGTTTGTTTCTAGACTGTGGAATAAATGTTTCGGTTTTTACATTTTTAAAGTTCAAATAGTTGATCCAAACTATTTAATATTCAATATATATTAAAAGATGCTTGAAGATCAAATTTTACATTTGTTCGAATTTCTTTACTATTTAGTTTTAAAATCATTGTTTTCAATATCCAGAAATTTTTCAATGTTTATTAAAATTAGCGATTTTAAAACTGACTTAATAAATAGTAAAAAAATTTCAAAAAAATATTAAATTTGGTCTCCAAGCACATTTTAATATAGAGTTCACGTCTAACGGTTTGAATCTACCGTTTGGACTTTAAAAATTGAAAAACCAATTGGTTGCACCACGGCTCCGGAAACAAACGTTTTGATATTAGCCAACCACTCTCTCTATATGTATGTATGTACGTACATACGTACGTACGTGTATATATATTATAATTTGGATTGACCGTTTAGACTTTGAAAATCGAAAAACCAATTGGTTACACCACAACTCCGGAATAAACGTTTTGATATCAGTCAACCTCTCCCCCTTATATATATATAACGACATTTTTGCGGAAGTATCCATAATTCAACATTGTATGAATTACAAGGAGTCAAGCAAAATTACAAAAGAATATTGGTCATGTTTTGTAAAAGCAAATAATATTTACTTATAAAGGTAATGTGGAAATGGTCCTTCCTCAAATCCTCGTTGTTTGTTTTGACTTGTGATTGTGATTTGTTAACTCATCCCTTTACTTGCGGGCCTTTGCTGTTGACCTCGCTGCCCCCACAATAATTCACTTGATTTTGTGTACCGGTCACATGTCTCTCGTCACCGTCAAATCCTTACCGGCCGGTATGATATCCACTACCACTAGGTAAGTAGATGGGTGAATTCATATCATCTAAGCTAACTCAGTGTTTGAATTTTAATTTGGTTTCTTCGTTATATATTAATTAGTACAGATTTTAAAATGATCACTTGCATTGTAGGTATGGACTGGATTGGCTTGAATTCTGATAAAACGGTTTAGATTCAAACTCAAACAGCAAGGTAATGCAGAGGATATGGACTCGTAAGAAGGTAGCCTTCGAAAACTCAAGTCTCCCTAACAGCTGCATAATTTTGTCCACATTATATTCTATAGAATTAACCTTTGAGCTAGTAACTAAAGACAATGCTCGTAAAATTGACACCATTGGTGTCCTGATCAATGAAATATAGAGACTAAATCTCTATTTTTCTTTTTAAATTTTTTTTAAGACAATGTTCTATGTGAGAAAGATAGCATGTTCGAATTTCTACTTTATAGATATTAATATTTAAATGATTTGACCTATCCTTACTCAAGAAAAGAAAAACTATCATACAATTTGTGGGATAAAAACTAATAAAAATATTTGAAGTGAAATGTGGAGATGTTAATATTTTGAATAATTAGTCATTATAATTTTAAATTAACATTTAGATAACTATTTGTTCACAAATAATTTTCATGACGTAATTATATATATATTTTTTTTTACCAACAACACTCACTGGTCATTATATATTTCGTAAATTAATCAATACACTAGTATGTTTCATGAGGAGAGATCCACTTACACTATTTTTTGTGACACAAAATTAAACCATCCATTTTTAAAGTTTTTAAAGTCCAATCCGTTCAACATGACCTCTGTATTAAAATGTGCTTAGAGACCAAATTTTACATTTTTGTAATTTTTTTACTATTTATTAAGTGTTTTACAAAATCGTTGTTTTTAGATCATTGAATTTTTTGTACCTATCTTAATAAATAGTAAAAAAAATAAAATAAAATGTAAAATTTGATTTGCAAGCACATTTTAATATATTCAACATGTTGAACAGTTTGGATCGACTGTTTGAACTTTAAAAATGGATGGTGTAATTTGGTGTCACCAAAAAATAGTGTAAGTAGATCCCTCCTTAGAGTGAAAAAAATGCGTCGTGTCGTGCCGTGCCGTGGCTAAAATGTGGAGGGGTGGTCACGACACGCAAGTCACGCCATAAATCACGTGCCGTGTCCAAACGTAATTAGTCACATTGCTCACATTTAACTATTTTTCATAATTTAGATTAGTTTATTCAAGATTCACTATTTGATCAAGACTTAACGGTCCTAACGTGACTCACGTGACCACATATCGTGCCGTGCCGTGACCGGATTTTTAGCGTGAATGTGCCGTGTCAAATTTTCAAAAGATAGTCATGACACACGAATGGTCACGGCACGTGAATCATTGCACATAAAAGTCACACGTGCCGTGCCATAACCGTACCGTTCTGTAACGGAACCGGCTCTGTCGTGCCATTTTTTTCACTCTATGGACCCTCTTCATGTTTCATTTAACAAGTATAATTATTTATAACTGATAATAGTACTGCGTTATAATATAAATTAATTTTACTTAAATTGAAAAATGGTTCGAATTGAGAAAAAGACTAAAATTTTATTTTCTCGGGAGGATACATAAAAGATTAATTTATGAATTTTGGGTTTTCCCAAGATCAAAACACAACAACCGATCATAGAGTTTAGAATTCAAACATTTTTCCCAATGAAAATTTGTATTAAATCTCCGCACGGATGGGTATCTGAATAAGATGAGGAACATAAATTTATGTTTTGACTTGGTATATGTATATTTCTTTACAAAATTCTAGGCGGTTTATCAAATTATCATAGAGTAAAAGGGTTTGTTTTGCATTTTTTTTGTTTTTGTTGTGTCACAGGTTTGTGGATTTTGGTTCTCCTGCGGTAGTCAGGATCATAGGGTGGAGATTAGCGAAGACAGTGTTTGTTTTGTGTAGAAGTTATAGTGTCTAGAGTTTGGTACATTATCAAATCCGGTACTTCTGGTACTTATAAATCTTGCTAATGGTTTCTTAATAAAAATTGGTGGCATAGTCCACTTCTTTCAAGAAAAAAAAAATTCTAGGTGGTTTATAATATAAATTCATATTATCTAGTACTGATGCACAATTTAAATTTTACATATATTATTGGAGTTTATATATATATATTTTTTTTTAAAAAGAGGCAAAAGCCCGTTCCATTAATATGAAACAGTTAATTAGATATTTAGATCCGAGTGGCTCTTTTGTACATTGGTACCGGCCCTCCTATCCCTGAATCCATATCATCTAAAAAGTAACTCAAATTTTGAGTTTAGATCCGGACCGTCAGATTTTTGTGTGCATTGGTTCCGTGCATATTTCGGATTGAATTGAACGATTCAGATTTAAACAAAAAAAAATAAGTTATTTAAGAGGATCCGGACTACCCTACCCTCTTCCCTCCGTTAATAAATCTTTTAGAACTATTTACAATGATACATCTGATACATTAAGAGGTAAAATCAATTACAATTTTTTTAAAAAAAAATTATTGCCGCTGATATAAGACTAAACTAATAATTGACTTCTTATAAATTTGCCAATATTTTAATTTAGTCATTTGATTACGATATAATGTATCAAATTATATGAGATCGTGTAGTTTAATTTATCGATCAACATCAGTTCCTTCACAAACAATGAAACAAGTTATATTTTATTTGAACATAATTTTTAATAACATCATATGTATATATATATTATGTATAAAAGCAACATGCAATTAGATCATTTGACATGCTTACGGATTTTCCTCAATTTATATAAAATAGGAATGCATATATCTTCAAAACATGTTGTAACTTTGTAGTTGGAGAATAAGGCGCATGATTTTCCCTCAATACAATTTTGTAATCGTGTTATATTTATGGAAATTTTATGGAAAATTTAGGAAGAAACTTTATAACTTGTAATATTTTGAAAGGAGCACCTAGCTGTCCCCCTCTAACAGTCCTTCATTTTGTCCTCCGGTCAATAACTACCTGAGTAACTACTAACTAACTTGAGGACCACTTAATATTTGGGGACCGTCTAATATTTGAAATATTTTACAACTGCCGCACGAAAGTATTCATCTATAATACATCAAGTATTCATATGTAATGCATCAAGTATTCATTCTAAGATATCAAGTATTTAAAAAAAAAACTTGATACATCACTCACCCATTTTTTATACATTTTTAGAGGTGGTTTGTTTTTTCTCCGTTCAATCTAATAAATATTTCTGACAATCTGTAAGGAATTTTGCAAATCTAAAACCACGAACATTTTTTACATAATTTTTTCTTTTAAATAAGATCCATGATGACATAATTTCGAGTTGTCGGTTGCACAAGTATTCATCCTTATCATGCAAGTATTCATATCTCATCGAGCAGGTATTCATCCTCGTTGTGTAAGTATTTATCCTTAGAATCCGTCTAGCTGTCTCGCTAATCAATCTCCCATTTTGCCCCCAGTCAATAACTACCAGAGTAACTAATAACTAACTGGAGGACCATTTAATATTTGGGGACAGCCTAATATTTGAAAGATTTTACAGCTGTCGGCCGTAAGTATTCATCTATAACATATCAAGTATTTATCTGTAATACATCTAGTATTCATTCTAAGATATCAAGTATTTAAAAAAAACTGGACACACCACTCACCCATTTTTTACACATTTTTAGAGGTGGTTTGTTTTTTCTCCGTCCAATCTAACTAATATTTCTGACGATCTATAAGAAATTTTGCAAATCTAAAACCACGAACGTCTTCTACATAATTTTCTCTTTCAAATGAGATCCATGATGACATACTTTCGAGTTATTGGTTGCACAAGTATTCATTTTTTTACACAAGTATTCATCCTCCAGCAAATCATGTGGCTTCATTTTTTTACTCCAGCATATATATATATATATATTTTTAATGAGTTAGATCCTAGATTTTTTTTGTTTTGAAAAATGAATTGAATTTGGTTGAAGACACGAGGACTACAATAAATGAAGAAATTAGTTTGTAGAGACCACAAATTAGTTAAAACTAGTAATTATAGCTAGAGAATTGATTTACTTTGATGAGGGACAAGATGAGGGCTGTTAAGTAGGAATATTATAATTACTCTATTTTGAATGGCAAGACATGTGATATTTAAATTATTTTTTTGGGTTTTCCTTGTTGAACAAAACAATTTGATATATGCGCTAATTTCAATCATTTTAATTTTCCTTTTTTTGAAAGAAATTGTATCCTGTCCGAATGAAATTGTTCTATATTTTAATCTCTAGTTATCTACACAGATGAATACACGGAGGGAGAAATAAGAAATCCAGAAAAATTCATTCCTGCGAATTGCGATCTGCGAAGCTGTGTAGTGTGTAGTGTCTACCAACTAAGCAATGACGAAGCAAGCAAGGGCACTAGGCCAATGTCAAAGTGAGGTACTACTACAGTAGTCATTCCTGTGTAACCCAATCAAAGATGGCCACCCACGCAATACTATTTCAGAAAATGATTGATTCTTGACAGGATCAAATCCCATTAATGCACGTCTAATTCATTCCAATTTCCAACCATACCAAACATCAAACATGCTTATGTTACTTATGTGCTCCATCTTTGTTTTCTCGCGTGCTAATGCTAATGAACTTTCTTTTTTGTTATTTAATTTTTGAATTTTTACAGGATCCAAACAAGAAATTCTTTCCTACATTGTTGTAGACAGTACAACTTGATGATAGTTGCTACTTGCTAGTCATCCGTAAAAATACTTCTTTTATTGAATGAACAATAAATGTGTGTTTTAGACCTTTTAATTGCTATGCTAACAAAATTGTGGATGACAGATTGCCAGTGGTTAGTGTTCTGAATAAACATCTTTTTTTTTTTTTTTTTGGTGAAAGAAACGAAATATTTAATTATATTGATTTGTGTGAAAGTTGTCAAGTTCTTATTACTCTCATACGGATCAAGTTTTGGTATCAAAAATTTTGTTGAATGCGATAATTTATCAAGGAACCATATGAAAAGATACTGACAGTGCTACCTTCAAGACCGCAAGCGCGCACACAAGTCTCGGTCTCAATACAGTTTAAGATCTCATTGGAAGACAATTGATCTGGAAATAAATCAATGGATATCAAACCATGTCGGAGTAAAGGCTTGTGTGCCAGCTTGCGGTCTTGAGGGTAACACTGTCGGCATCTTGTCATATGATTTTTTGATAGATTCTCGCATTCAACAAAAACTCTGGTACAAAACTTGATCTGTATGAGAGTAATAAAAACTTGACAACTTTCACACAAATAGGAGGCAGAATTGGTTTTTTTTCCCTCTGTTTTTTCTTTTTTTCAGCTCTGATATTTTCATTTTCACTCCTCTATATAGGAGCCTTTTTATCTAAACATACAAACTATCTCAATACATTCTTCTTCGTTCATGTTCACCCAATCTTTTAACAACCATCCTAAATTAAAAAAACCACTATCTAAAATTAGTACCGATAGTTATTAATTGTTTACTCGATTAGCTAATGAGTTTGAACCCAATTAGCTATTTAAATCTAATTTTCTATTTTCTTACCTCCTAATAAAATTTCTGAATTCACCCTGATCAGTAAAAAAAAGTAAATAGAGGAGAGATTGACTCCCAGCTACATGACGGAACTAAAAAATTTAGATCGAGGAGACTCAGTATTATATGTCAAATATATAATTCTTTAAATGAAAAATGAAAAGAGAATCAAAATTCAAAACACATATTTTAATTTATGTATTAAAATAAATGATGCTCTTGGAGTGGTGTATGTAATCTAAATAAAATTTGAAACAACTTTGATTCCTTCTATATTGTCTGAACAGTAGAATCCAGACAATATTTGTATTTTTAAATTTACACAAAACCAATACTAGTTCCACACTTATCCGAATTTATACTACTGTCTTTATACTATTCAATCATATTGGGATGCATGAATTTAATCCCAATTATATGACAGATTCAAATTGTGTAAACAAATAGGCATTTGTTTGGATAATTCCGGATCAAGAGCATTGAATCATAGCAAAACATTCGTTCACCTTTAGACATTTGAAATGATAGAGGCTGTCTACCATCTATGCTTTCAACTGTACTGACATGCAGAACGATTATAAAAACACTGCTGATCAAAACAAATATAAAGACCAATCACTGAATCAAATATGTCTATACACGTGGCGCTTTGCCACTCGTCGACATGGTACAATGTCAGTTCATAGGAAAGATCCAATCTTCATTTTCTTTCTGGCCTTGTTCAGCCGCTCCACTGTTTTTGCGGCGAGAACAGTAATTTTTAGTTTAATTTCCGTGTCCATATCCATTCCTAATTTTTAGTTCAATTCTCATGTTCATGATTTTCTTGCTATGATATAGAACTAATCTGGCATGGCGTAAAACTAAAAAAAAAAATCTAAAATTGTGTATTGTTACATTCAATTCAATTGCAAGTTCGGTTGGCATTTACTTTAGAATAAATATTATAAATTCCAATTCTTTGTTTCCAGTGGAAATCTCCAACGCATCTTTCTTTATATTTTTGTGTTTTAACTTTGTTTAATCCCTTGTTGGCCTATACGTCATTTCATTTTGAAAATGTATAATTTGAAAAATTACATAATTTTAATTAATCATTAATGCATGGCACGCTCCGTCAAAAATGACCGGAACTTTGTCTCTTCTTCTGTATCGTATGTATCTAGAAAATAGTCGTTTTTTAAGCTAATGATGACATGTTATCTGGCGAGGGGGAGCAGTTTGGGACCGATGGCTCCACAACTATCCGATCAGTTTTAAGATCTGTGTGCACAATTATTAAAGCAAGCTCATACGGATATTAAAGTAACACGCATAGATCTTAAAACAGATCGGAAGGTTATGGAATCCATCGAATGCAAACTGCTGTCTGTTATCTAATACGAGTTGAGCGTATTTTGCCTAAAAGAGAACAATTTTTATACTTGAAATTAACAAAAAAAAAATATTGGAAACAAGATTGATTATTGTTTCTTGATCTCGTGAATGAGATTGAAAATTACTGAGATCGAACTATTAATTTGATTCTAGTAGAGACTGAAATTTGCGAGCCTTCTCATCTCCTTCCTCTTCACTGCTCCACTCAGTTCTCTAATTGGGGAAGCTTGTGGGACAGAACTAATGGTTCTGTCTCATTCATTTTTCATATTGTGTGGCCTTTAGTGTGATAAATTGTGAAAAATAGTGGCATCGAACCATTAGTTCGGTCACCGCCTTCCCTTCGGCTTCCTGACGAGGGTTTTTTATACAAGTGGTTTGTTTTTTCTCTCTTCTCTTGAACTCTTTCTTCCCCTCAGAGTGGATGGAACGAGCAGTACATATAGATACTTACTTTATATGCTGATGTCTGTTTTGATTTGTGTTGTGTTTGTTATATGGTCTCTTTCTTCTCCTACTCTTCTTCCTCCCTTCTTTTTGGCTCTTACACTGACAGTTCTCCATTGGGACCTCTGAGTGGTCACTGTCATGGTCTGGTTGATTCAGTTTCTGGTCCGGTTTGATTCAATATCTTCATTGGGACTTGTGAGTGGTGACTGTCTCGATCTGGTTGATTCAGTTCCCGGTCTGATTTGATTCAGTGCTTACTACGATGAAGTCTGCTAGCAAGACAAACTTTGCACACTGAAGAAACAATCAATAGACTCGTATCATTTCCATCGAGCAAGGATTATGAAATTTGTGTCCACATAATGTACATACTTTTGTGTGTTTTTAGTTTATTTACAGTTGTATACTTTCGAAGACACTTGTTATCTAATCTTATGTAACAACTACACTGTAACTTTAAATAAATGAAATTGTCTACGAACTTTATACCAAAAAAAAAAAACTTTTCCTTTGTTTTGTTTGTTTCTTGTTCACGGTGGATATGTGGTTTCATGTAAATGATTTTTTTTTAGATGAAGACTGAATTAAGCGGGTTATTTTCATGAGGCAGTGTTCTGATCGTACTTTTATTTCTTTTATCCTTGCTTGGAATTAAATAAAGATTTTTTTTATAATTTCTTACTTTCTTGAGGAAGAAGAATTGAAACAGATTTAAGATTGCGATCTATTAGTTGATTTAATAATAGAATACAAGGTATATGGTTGGTGCTTGTGCCTTTTTTTCCTACAATGATATTATTTTATCAAGGCCATTATTAAAAAAATTAAGATATGAACATATTTCAATTCTCTAAGTTTTAATTTTCTTTCAAAATTCATTTTAATATTCTTCTATAAAATTTTATTTGTGGAAATTTTTCGTGAATTGCCGCAAAATTAAAAATTACGAATGACTAATATCCTTAATTATTAATCAAAAGTAAATAAAGATTTTTTTTAATAATTTAATTAAAGTTAACATAAGACTAATTACACGAGAAATAAATAAAAAAATGTTACAAGAGATGAGAGGTGAATTAGATAAATTTGATCTTAATAGGGTAAATAAGAAATGCCTATGTTAGGAGTATATAAAAAATTATCCCTACACGTTAATGATTTTATTCAATTGTAGTCGTCAGTTTTTAGATTTTTTGATGCGATAACTTCCCGCACATAATGATTCATAGAAACATTTTATTACAAATAAAAGCCACAACAAATATAAATAACCTTGATATTAATTGGTTGCATAAATATTTACTGCTACTACTGTAATTATTTATTACTGTTGGTATAAATAATTAATTGTTGGCAGTATATATTAATAATTACAAGTTAAATTATTATGATCATTTAATTCACATAAAAAAATAGTTCAAAACTAGACGTTGCATATTTTTAACAATGGTAAATGCTCAGAAGCAGCAATATATAAAAATATCTTTCTAGTTGCTATTAATAAGTTACTGAAGGAGTATAAATAATTAAATATCTGTTACAACAATTGTAAATAACTCAAAATCATATCTCTACATTATGTATCCTAGCGTTAAGTATAATTCATGCCTTTCTGCTAGAGCGTATTTATAGTCTAACTTAATTTTGGGATAATTTTTAGGATAATAATACGAGGATCATTATCAGCTTTCTTTTTAATATTCATATTTTTGTACTATATAGTTGATTTTAAAATTTTCTCTCTCTTATATATATAGTCATATACAATACTTTTGTAAGCCCGCTGGCATTAATTTACTTGTAATATTCAATCACTTTTGTAGTGTAGTCCCATTGATTTTTTTAAAATTTGAAATGAATCCTCTGTAATTTTACAATTACAAAAGACATCTCCTTTTGTATAAACATCGTTTTAGTCTGGAGATATATGGTTACAAAACAAAGCGGGTTTTGCTTAGCAAAGGAGCCGCACAACATCAAAATCAACTTTGTAGATTGATACTGTCAAATTGTGAACAAGTCTCTGGACACGTATAACCATCACAACTTACCCTTTTTATATATATATATTTAAGAAAATTATTGGGCACTCAAATTTACATAATTAATTGTCGTCGACATTATGGCTGATGGTACTAACTTTTATTTCTTTTATTTACATTATGGCCCGATGGTACAATTGTTACATATTTTTTTAGAAACAATATTGATTGTTTTTTTTTTCTATGAAATTGTACACGTTCCTACATATTACACAACCACACATTGAGAAATATTTATGAAACCGAACTATTAATTTGGTTCTATTAGTCTCTTCCTAGTGAAGATTCTAATGGAAGAGAGAAATGAAAGAGATGAGATGGCCTGCAAATTTCATGGTCGCTAATGGAAATGTTTTTATCTCAATTTTTTTTTTTTTTTTGTGGGAGTACAAGCTGCAACTTACAAAAAATATCGAGAGCAAACTATTAATTCGGTCATAGAAAATACTCTGATGGAACTGAATTATTGGTTCGATTACATTTATGTGCTTGAAAAATAACAATTCATCTTGTTTTTGATAATTTTTAATTTCTAAAAAAAAAAAAAAATGCTGATGGTAGCAGCATTCCTACGAAAATGAAGAATTGGGTTTAAAATTTACTTCGGAGCGGGTAAGCACGCACGAATTTGTAATTTGTAACCAAGAAAAAATTGTTCCGATGATCCATTAATTTGACAAGCTCCCCTAATAGCAGCAAAATATACTGATCTGGCAATTATGTGTAGATCATTTTTAATTAATAAAAAAAATACTACACTCGAAAGATTAATTTCAAATAACTAGGCTTAATGTGCCATCTGTATTTTTTTTTTATATTCTTGCAATTATCTTTTATCTTTTTTCTTTTATTGGTGGAGTTTTTGTCGGATCTGAACCGTCTAATTTGTATTAAAAAATTTGACGGTTTAAATTCACAAATCTATTTTTATCAAGTTTAAATATGTCAACACAAATTTCAACCCAATTATTTTTTGGATCCTGATAATTATCCCCACACTCCCATCTCCGCGTTATCCTCCCATTAATTTTCATAACTATCATGAGGGGACCACTAAAATATTAACAGAAGAATATTATTTAACACGAAGCATTAATGCATTTATCTTGATAGTATAAGTATTAATCTCTATAAAGAGAACTGTATATACGTACGTAAAAAATGTCCAGATTGTATCCCCACACAAATTTTATTATTTTCATTGTATCGTCCTCGCACCATAATTACCATAACTACCTTGGAGACCACAAAACCTAAGCACTGATTTTTTTTCTAAAGTATTAATACATATTTACGGAAGTATTTATACCTATGCACGGAAATATTTATATCTATAAGGTGGACAATTTTTATATAAATAATTGTCTCTCCAACTGCATGGAGGGCCACTCAAACTACATGGGGGAGACCATATACGTTTTTAGAGATGAATTTTTTTTGTTCAATCTCGTCCGCATGTCTGACGATCTATGATGAATTTTGCAAATATGAATCCACGAATATTTTCTATGCAATTTTATCTTTCAAATGAGATCCATGACGACGTATTTTCGGGCTTATCGCTACACAAGTATAAACAACTACTTAATTCACTTTAGGTCGACAGACCCGAAGGAACAACAAAACTAGCAACAAACAAAATAAATAAGACCTTAGGAACCAGAATCATGAGAATGACGGCTCCCCAACTCTTAGGGAGGTGGTGGAATTATGACCGCCCTCCCCCCGGGCTGGTCCTCTCATTTATCGGAGTTAAATGTAAGAGTCTATATCACTTTATATCTAACTACACTGTAACTCAGATCTACACTTTACTTTAGCCTAACACCTTTACTACCCAACCTAACCTATGATATTGATATGAAACTCGCACAAAAACTGCTTTCCTCTCTCTTCTATCTCACTAGTAGGGCATTAGAGTTGTTCTATCTCTTATATCTCGGTGTGCAAGCATTTATTCCTATACTTGTAAGTGTTTTTTTTACATATGACATTGACTGACATATGAAAATATTAATATCAAGTATTACATTTATTTATACATATGCACTGAAGTATTTATACTTATGTGGTCAACTATTTTTGTTAGAGAAAGGTTGATGCGGGATGCAGGGTCCGCACTACTTTATTAGAGGAAGATTGATGCGGGGCAATTGAGGAACTGAAAAAGAGATAGTCATATCAAGTTACGCATGCAAGTATTAATATCTTATTTTATAAGTATTAATATGTTATTGTCTATATATTATTATATTTATATCTATGAATGTTGACGCGGGACTAAGTCTAAAAAACTAAGAAAAGAAAATTATAGTGCAACTCTTTGTATTTGTAGTTGCGGAGAGCCGGAGACACATAAAAATAAAAGTGTAGAGATTGATATAATTATTGTAATTTTTTTTTTGTTACGTGGGTTTGTGAAAAGAAGTATCACTACTTTTTTGAAAGTTAATTCCCTAGATGGCTAGAGCTAGATACCCGCTTTATGCCTATTGCTAAGGGCTTTTATTTATGGCAGCGTAAAACAAAAAAAATAAAGACAAAAAATGTGTACTTTCTCGTGACACAATGGGGCTGCATGAGTGAGATCATCAACTGTGGACTGGAGCGCCAATGTTGGAGACTGATAGCATATCCTGATTGTCGTTCACGAGATAGAGAGAGAGAGAGGGGGAGAGAGATTTGCACAGTGTAAAGTGTGAAGACTGAAAAGACCTCGGATTAATACAGCTCTCTCCTATAGTTTTCTCAACAGAGACAGAGACAGAGAGAGAGAGAGAGAGAGACGGTGGGAAGGAACTTGGCCCCAGAACCCAGTTTTATCATCTACACCCCCCCACTTGTGTTGCTTTATTTGGTGGGAATCTTTAGTGTGTACTGATACCCCTCTTTGTCTGTGCTGCTCTCAGAGAGGGAGAGAGAGAGTGCGAGATTTTGGGTAAGCAATCTCTGTTGTTGCCTGAGGCAAATGAGGGATTTTTCATTGAAAAAGTTTGGGATTTTTATGCCTCAGGCAAAGATGGGATTTTGGGGCCGTTCTGAGCTTTGTTGGTTCTAATTTTGTTATTTTCTCGGGATTTAACTTCTGAATTTTCTCTTCAAATTGGCGTTCTTCCAGTTCCAACTTGGAAAAGAAAGAGGTGAGATCTTGTTTTAATCACTTTATTTTCATCTCGTTGTATTGTCAATTTAGTGTAATGTTGTTACTAGAGTCTACATTTTTTTAATTTTTGTTCTGATTTAGTTCAGGTTTTTGGACAAAGAAGTCACCTTTTGGTTTAGAATGACCAATTTTCTTTTCACAAGGTTAGCTAATTCTTGAATTTGTCGTATTTATTTAAACACCGATATTCCTTTGGAAAAGCACTGTATTATTGTAAAGAACAAATACAAATTTCTTTGCTTTTTCTATGGTAATATGGTACCAGCGTTCTTCTAAAATCTGAGCTATTTTTTTTCCTCAAAAAAAGAAACAGAATTCGAGTTATTTTTGCTATATTTCTTCCTTATTACAACAATATCCTATTCACCTTTTTAAACTACAGAACTCGAATTAATTTTAGGTAAAAAATATCCAGTTATTTATTTACTTCAAAATTTTCCTTGTTCTCCTCTGTAGCCTTCTGTAGACAACAAGCGCATCAACAAGCAGAAGAACTTAAAAGAAGTAAGAATTGAAAAATGATAACTTTCATGGAATCGCCGAAGGACCCACCAGTCAGGGACTCGTCGGACCGGTGCCTGGACCCACAACTCTGGCACGCTTGTGCCGGCAGCATGGTGCAAATGCCATCTCTGCAGTCCAAAGTCTACTACTTTCCACAAGGCCATTTTGAGCACTTATCTGTGACTTCCCCCCATGAGGTTGTACCAGTGTCGCCTCCCTGCCGCAACGTCCCTCCATTGATCCTCTGCCACGTGTCGTCCATCAAGTACCTAGCTGACACCAACACTGACGAGGTTTATGCAAAAATCGGCCTTGTCCCGGTTGGGGCAAATGAATCTGATATGGAAAATGACCAAAACAGCCCTCAACCCGAGCCAGAAAAACCTGCTTCTTTTGCAAAAACCCTAACTCAGTCTGATGCCAATAATGGAGGTGGTTTCTCTGTTCCAAGGTACTGTGCTGAGACGATATTTCCTAGATTGGACTATACAGCGGACCCACCGGTGCAGACAGTGTTAGCCAAGGATGTGCATGGTACAGTGTGGAAATTTCGGCATATATATCGTGGTACCCCTAGACGGCATTTACTGACAACTGGTTGGAGCACATTTGTGAACCATAAAAAGCTTGTGGCCGGCGATTCGATTGTTTTTCTAAGAGCTGACAATGGGGATTTATGTGTCGGTATCAGGAGGGCTAAGAGAGGACTTAGTACTGGAGTTGGTACCGGAGAGTCAACCGGCTGGGGTTATTGTGGCTTTTCTATGTTTCTCCGAGAAGATGAAGGTAAATTTTAACGCTTTGGTTAGTGGTTTTGGTTTCTACAAAACTGCAAAAAATAGAATACGGTTAAATAGTTTGGTATAAATTCAAGGGAAGAATGAATTGTACGAAGGATGCAGCAAGGTTTTGGTAGTGGCCTGTTTGTACCAGTCAGGTTTAGTATCTGGACCACCACAGAAAAAACTTGTAGCAGTACTAGTTGTTTCCAGTACAACAACTGCTGATATGATGTGTAGCCAACTAAATCCCACTGATTGTGTCAGGAATTCACTCAAAGCATAATTTACATTCAAGCAACAATTCGAAATCAAGAATCCATATGGAATCGATAGTTGAGGCTGCCAGGCTAGCAGCAGAGGGACGGCCCTTTGAAGTAGTGTACTATCCGCGCGCTAGCACCCCTGAGTTCTGTGTGCGGGCTGGGCTGGTGCGGGCCTCAATGCGCACCCGGTGGGGACCCGGTATGAGGTTCAAGATGGCATTTGAGACTGAGGATTCATCAAGGATTAGTTGGTTCATGGGGACCATCTCCGGCGTACAGGTGGCAGACCCAATAAATTGGCCCAATTCCCCTTGGAGATTACTCCAGGTACATTTTAATAACTATTTTTTACTACTATGAAATTTTTTAAATTCACCCTATAGTGTGTTGTAATTCTGGGAAAAATAGGCCAAATCCATTAACCTACCAGTTTGTTGGTTTCTAGCTATAAATGATTTTGTTTCATGAAATGACAAATGTCTCAACTCTCAAGTATATTAGACTTATCAAATGTAATTAAGAACATTTATACTAGTTACATACACTCCCGTTTATAAAAAGTTCATTGATTAGTCGGGGGTTCTTCTGAAATTTCGTCTCAAAACTCGTATTGTTCTGAACCTCCCGTTGCTAGACTGAAACATATGTTGAGTAAAACTATTTATTTAAACCAAATATCTTCATATCCCACAGATTTGAGTAAATTATACGTGTGTAACTCCATCTGCAGGTAACTTGGGACGAACCTGACTTGCTACAAAATGTGAAGCGTGTAAGTCCATGGTTGGTTGAACTGGTGTCTAACATCCCAGCTATCCATTTAGCCCCCTTTTCACCACCCCGTAAAAAATTGTGCATTCCAGCACCACCCGACCTTCCACATCCTCTCCACTCCCACCTTAACCTAACTCATCCATTTTTCCCGGGCACACCCCTTGGGTTTGTACCGGCCCCCACCCAACCTCCCTTGTTAGGCATACAGGGAGCCAGGCATGCCCTTTTTGGCTTTTCACCTCAAGACCGACATCTGACTCAGCTGGCCCAACTGGGCCCACTGGGTCCACAAGTCAGACCGTCCATTGGAAACCATGCGAAACAAGAGAATGTCTCGTGTTTTCTCACCATAGGCACTCCTGACAAAATAGATACTGAAAAGAGTGTAAAGAAGCCGTATATAATGCTCTTTGGTAAACCGATACTGACTGAGAAGCAGATATCCCTCGGTGGATCTGGGGACCCAGCTGCTGATGTGGGTCCCACAAAACGTGAGGTGTTAATTGAAGGGCCAGGGTTAGGGTTGGGGTTTGAAACGGGTCACTGTAAGGTTTTCATGGAGTCAGAGGATGTGGGAAGAACGCTCGATTTGACAGGTTTCGAGTCATATGAGGAGTTGTATGGAAGGTTAGCGAACATGTTTGGTGTCGAGAAAGAAGAATTGATGAGGCAGGTGCGTTATAGGGACGCAGCGGGAGCTCTAAAGCAGACTGGTGATGAACCTTTCAGGTTTTTCTAAAATATAAATTATAAAATTTCATACCAAATTGTACTTGTTTTATGTGAGGCTATGGTACTATGCATAGCGCAGATTGGTTTGTGCTACGGATCAATATTTTCGTTTTCAAAGTTCAAATAATCGATCTGAACCGTTCAACATAATTTTCATATGAAAATGTGCTTGCAGACTAACTTTTACATTTTTTAGAATTTTTTTAATATTTTATTAGATAGGTAGAAAATCATTATATTAAATGGTCTAGAATCTTTAGATCGAGTGATATTCTACCTATCTAAAAAAATAGTAAAAATAAATCTAAAAATGTAAAATTTAATCTATATACAGGTATAATTTTACGCGGGGATCAATGTTTACACGATTCAGATCAAATGTTTTAAAATGAATATATTGACCAATATGCTATATGCATAGTACCATAGCCTCACTCTACTTGTTTTGTTACAAAAACCTTTTTCTAAGATTAAACATTTTTTGTTTTGTTTTGCTTGTTTAGTGAATTTATGAAAACAGCACGGAGGCTCACAATACTCGCAGACACGGGAACCTAAGGAGTTAGAGCATACATATAGAGGCCTCAGTTATCAAATTAATTCTACTTGATGGACTTGTATGCAAATTATTTATATGCTCATGTATTTTATAATTTTTATGTTGGTTATGGTTGGTTTTGTTTTGTAGTGCTTGAAAGTTTTAATTTCTTCTTGTAGTTGTTGGGACCAGGAACAAAATTTAATTTGAATCCTTCAATTATTTCTCTTTGTTGTAAAAACTTCTTCTGTCAGCACAATAAATTATTATTATTCAGTGTGGAATTTGAATCTTATAGACCGTATTTATGATTAAAATGAATAATTTATTTTGATTGTTGGTGAATTTATCTACAACATTTATGCTTACCAATTAAAAGGTTTTAGTTATTTTTCTGCCGTTTGAAAATTTGAACTTTCTATTTAAATTTTAATCTAAAAACACTGCTGGAAAGTGGAAAGTGATATTTGTTCTCCTTTATTTTTCCAAGTTATTTTTGTTTTATTTAAAAGAAAAAATGGAGGTACTGATCTCGAGCATATTCATATTTTTATTTTTATTTTTTGAAGATGGATACAGATCGGATGTCAACCGAATGAAGATACATATATGGATCGGATTGAATATTTATCAAAAGAATATAAAAAAATACTAAAATTCATAATATTTATCTATAATTATAATGGTGAATAACATAATTTTTTTCATAATATATATTAAAATATGAGGGTTCAAATACACTATGATTTTGTGTTCAATATACTCCACATCCTTTATTTCTGTTTTCAAAGTCCGAACAGTAAATCACAACCGCTCAACATAATTTTCAAAATAAAATATGCTTGGAGACCAAAATTTATATCTTTTAGACTATTTTTTTAGATAGGTACAAAATCACTGTTTTAAGGAGATTCTGGACCATCCGAAAAAGTGATATTGTACCTATGTAAAAAACTTCTAAAAAATATAAAATTTGGTCTACATGCATATTTAATTATGAAGATCATGTTGAGCGTTCGGATTGACTGTTCAGACTTTGAAAACAGAGATTAATGATATGGAGCATATTGAAGAACAATATCATGGTGCATTTGAACCCTCCTCTTAAAATATATGATATATAGATAGAGAGAGAGAGAGAGATATGAGCTAACTTGTTTTGAGAAGTAAAGATAGTGTTTTACTTTCATCTCATATTTTCATTTTCAAAGCTCAAATAGTTGATCCGAACTTCTCAACATGATTTTCATATTGATTTGTGCTTGGAGACCAAATTTTACATTTTTTTTTTTTTTACTATTTTTTCAGAATTTTTGAAAATCACAACTTTTCATTAAATAAAAAATAATAAAAAATTCAGCAAAGTTGTGATTTTCAAAAATTCTGAAAAAATAGTAAAAAATTTCAAAAAAAATGTAAAATTTGGTTTCCAAGCACATATCTATATGAAGATCGTTGAGAAGTTCGAATTAGCTATTTGAGTTTTGAAACTAAAGATACGAGCGCGAAGTAAAACACCCTCTTTAAGTCTCAAAGCAAGTTAGCACATCTCTCTCTCTCTCTATATAGAGGGGGGGGGGGGGGGGGGGGGTTTCAAATGCACTATTGTTTTGGTGCTCCAATATACTCTACATCGTTTATCTCTGTTTTCAAAGTCCGTACAGTCGATCCGAACTACTAAACATGTACCAAATTATATATAGACACATACACTTTGGATACAGATAATCAAAATGTAAAATCATATCAGTATCCATATTAACACGGATATTCAGATATTAGATATCCACATCTAATTTTTCGAACATGAATCGAACATTATCCATACCGTTTTCACCCCTATCTGGAGTTGCTTGTTAAATGCTAAACAGCGTGCATTATGGACTGGTACTTCAAAAGGGTGGTAAACTTCTCATAGGACCATGAACTTAATATGAAATTTCTTTTTGGTCACTAAACTTCTAATAGTCTGTTTCCAATCACTAAACTATAATATTTTTCCAAATTTGAGCATTCAATTACCTTTTGCAGTAATTAAAAACGGATAACTGAAAGTTCAATGATAAAATGATTTTTTTACTAGTTGTGTGACCTAAAAAAATTACCCAAACAAAACAAAATGCTAATAGGCTATATTCCATTTCTACCAATTTTCAGTCATACTTCTCTAATTTTGTTCTAATTTTATTGCATCTGATAAGAGAATTTTGTTGTGATTTTCTTGCATCTCTAAATTCTGTCCCCCCTGTATATATTTTGGAGATTTGTGTTTTGATCAGTGGAAACCTCAGACGATTCTCTAAATTTTCCTAATTTTTTTAGAAACCATTTTTTTTTTTAAATTTACATTTAAAATTTGAGTTATCTAAAAAAATAATCAAGTTATTGCATATTACAAGCCCATATGCCTTTCAGTGCCGCCATTAATTAATAATGCCCCACTCTGCACAAACACAATCGTTTTCATGAGGACAATATACAAACCTAAATATCTGTTTATAGAACCATAAATGTGCACATGGAAATGCAATCATAAATTCAAAATTATTTGAAAGATAAGTAGTTCTCGAGTTGAACATAAACACTAAAATAAATAGACAAACCCTAAACCAACACAGTATAAACATTATGACCTATATCTATTAAGTAACAAAGATGGATTATTTAGGAGGATTATTATCCAGTACGGTCCAGACGAGTTTATACATTTAAATATTGGTTTTTAGTTTTGTTTTGGGTCCACGTGTCAGTGACTCAGAGGCAGAAAAATCCTACCCCTGGGGGCAGAGAATTCGGTTCCTGAGAATACCTTGGTGGCAGCAGCTTTTAAAACAGAGGAAAATGAAAAAGCATATCAGAATTCTCTATTTGCAACATAAATAAAGGCGGATCTAAGTGTATTGATAGGAGTGCTTAGTCACTATTATAATTTAAATTTTTTGATTATATGTATTATTTTTTTCTTAAATTTTATATAGTCCGGCATCAAATGTTTACTTGTAACTTGATAGTTAAAGATCTATTTTGTGATTGTGGAGACTTTGAATTCAAATTATATTCATCATATATTATATACTTTTAAGTTTCAGTCATCTATCAAGATTTTCTGAGTTCCATCCATAATAATAAAAATACTTAAATTGACTTTCCATCATCTCCAAAATAGACAAAAATAACTAAAATCAACAAATTTTGGATGGGATAAATAACCATCATCCCCTTCATAAAGTAAGAAAAAAAAAAAAAAAACCTTGATTGATAGGTCCATGGTTTGACAAAGGTCAAAGGGCTTTGGTGGGATTGGTTCCGGTCCAGGGTGGACCGACCGACAAGGTTGGTCCGGTCCAAGTCAAAGGAAACCAAAAGAGCATTTTCTGCCTTGACACGCTGCCCCGCATATTAAAGGTGGGACCCACAGACATGCAATGACTCACCGCACGTGTGAGAGCTTTGTCAGATTAAAACCTAGCGAATGTTTCGCCGCTTCGTGGCACGTGCTTGTCCATTTTGACTTACCGTCCCTCCCTGTTGTTTTATTTCATCTACATCGACAACAAATTATGCTCAATATCAGGCGAGCAGTTTGGTTCCGGTGTCCATCGGACTTAAATTTGAGTCTGATGAATTCTATAACCGTCTGATTTGCTTTAAAATGCATGCGCACAGTTATTAAAGTACTTTGTACAGATTTTAAAGCGAATTAGATGGTGATAGAATCTATCGAAATCAGTTTGAGTCTGATAGACATCGGACTCAAACTGCTCTCCAATATTAGACTATCAGAGTGGGCTCATACATCCTTAATTCCTTATTTTTAAAACTTAGTAAATTCATAATTCAGTTAGATGAATTGAGAACTTACTTAATTAATATATGTACTTATTGATTTCAAAAAATATGAATAAGCAAAAAAGGAGATAATTTTATAGGGAAGGAATTTTTTGAATCGATTCCGTCAAAATTACATAATATATGTATTTTTATTTACAAATTCATATGATCATAATTTAATTAAATTGTGATAAGTATTCATCCAATTTAAATAATTTATCAAATATCATTTCCATTTGATCATAGTAATATCATTGAACATAGAGAGCATTGATTTTGTTACTAAATAAAAGATAAGTTTTTTGAATGATTTGAATAAAGCTAGTTTAACATAAGCTATCAAAAGATGACCGCAAGTTTAATCTAAAATACTGTCAAATTAGTTTTAAAAAATAGACTTAATTGTAGGTCTTGATATATTTGAGAGCTAAATATTTATGTTGTTGATTTTTATTTGCTTTAACTTACTTTATATGAGTTACGATGATAGAATAATATAATTAATACTTTTCATTTTTTTTTACCTTTTATGTTATACAAATCTAACTTAAATAATAAAAAAAACTAAGGATGTAAATCTGTTTTTTAAAATAAAATCAACATTTTGAAGTTGTTATTTGAAGCCAATATAATGAATTTTCATGTTGTAAAATTCCCTTTCTAAAATTCATAATATAATTAACTTCACTTCAAAAAACAAAATTCCCTTTCTAAAATTTTTTTTAACCCCGGCAAAGTATAAAATTTGGAAGTTTGTAAGTTGTTACAATTGAATTCAAGTCAAACTTGCCATCAAATTAAACAACATACTTATTTTAAGCAAGTCTGTCAGTGTCATTTGTTAATTGTTGATTTATCATCAATTACCAAGATTAAGAAAATCTCAATTCTAAAAACTTAATTGGTACAGTTGTACAGAAGGAAAAAGCCACAAGT
>CAXKVW010001398.1:0-16759 GCA_964058825.1 Carex arenaria | reverse complement strand
CGTTGGAAGAAGCCATTTTTTTCCCCTTGGTAAAAACGGAAATTCTAGTAGTGATAGTACATAATTTAGTTGGTGTATAATACCTTCAATAATTGCCCATTGAAAAAAAAAATTGCGTATTTGAAAAAAATCAAATTAGAAGTATATCATACGTACGTGTTGATAATAAAAAGGTAACATTAAATATGTTAATGACAACATTATTTAAAAAAACTACATCGTTCAATCAAGTAAGACCTTATTAATAGATAATACAAAAGGCTCTTAGGAAGGAATTATTTATTAGCGAGAAACAATTATGCTAAATAGTGGCCGAAAATGATTTATTGCTCTTAGGAAGGAATGATTTATTGCAAACCTAATATCATATACTAAAAGGCTCTTAGGAAGGAATGATTTATTGCAAACCTAATATCATATACCGTTTCATCATTTCTAGTACTGGTTACCAACATAGGTGTAAAACAATTATACTAAATAGTGGCCAAAAATGAAATTTAATTAATGTAGATTAGTTTTTTCACAGAAACTTCATGCTTGTTTTAATTAAGTTAGGTGCAAAACTAAAAACATGTGATACATGCATGCAATCATTTAATTTGCATTAGCAAGACAACAACTACAATTTACCCATGAAATATGGTGCTCATATATGCATGCATATATGATCACATATTATAAACAAAAATATGTATTATTACCTTCTACATTTTGAATACCGATAAATTATGTGAAATGAGAACTAAATTTAATGAGATGTTGGAGAAAATTAATAATGTCATGAAGGCGGTAAAAAGGTATATTTGTACACTACACCAAAACACTTCAATTGTGCGAGAGGATAAAACAAAATCTTGTAGTGGTAGATGTTACAAGTTGGTTCTCAGTTTAGAGCTTTAGATCATGTAATTATTTCAACACCTAACAAATATTTGGTCCATATATATTTGAGAATTAGAACACAACACGGTGTTTTTCCAGTATATATATATACCTATTCTTTGACAGGTGTAGTTAGTATATGTTGGTTTATATTTTATTAAACATTTTTTTTCAGCTAGCAAGTAAAGAAAATAGGTCAATCTGATATTTGTTTTGTTATAAAAATCTAATGTCATCTTATTTATTGTTTTTACGATAGAGCTATCAAATATGTTACAATTTGTGCTGAACATATATTTGATGATATGATAAGTTCGTACTTGTGGTCCTCTGGCTGATAACCAATTAATTAATCACGTAATCAGATGTGGCCCAATAATTTACTCCTAGCTTGTTCTTTTTTACTTGATGACAAATTAATTAATGTTGTAAAATTAAACAAGATCGCAAAGATATGTATTTTTTCTTCATTTCCTGACCAAATTGAATTTTAATCAATGTATAGAGCTAAATGACACCCTCTATTTGTCCGATGTGTTTTCCAACATATTCCCTTAATTATTTAGATATTTTATTATAGTCGAACAGTTTGTTCATATAAATACTGCTTAAGAAGTTGAAAAAAATGAGTAACCGCATTGTGCTTCATTTGAATTAGACATTAATTGTGAACGCAACGGTTTAGTTACATATATACTTACATATTCATTTATTTGGTTATAGAATGGAAAAGCAGAAGTCCCGAATCAATTCATCACATGCCAACAGTTTTATATGAGCAGTTATCACCGGAAATAAATCTGTTGCGATCCGAATTTAGGAACAGTAATTCTAAAATCTCTGTTTTTCTAAATCTAGCCATCCAATATTTTTTGTGCACGTATCTCAAAACAGCTGATTTTTCTATGCACGAATTTCAAAACAATTCAACAGTTAGATAGAAAATAAAAAATTTTAGAGTACTGTTCATGGCTAAAGAATCACAGCAGAATCGGATCCATCATTAGAGAAAGAAATTTGTCACGGCGTGACTAGTCACGTCATGTGTGTCGATTACGTGACATGACTCGCATGTCCCGTGACGTGACCGCATTCCAATGAATAATACACGTCACGTCACGTCACGTCACGGTATGAAACATAGAATATCTAACTTTTTTTGTATGTATAGAGTATTTAGATTTTTATTTTCTTGTAAGTTCAGTGATACTGCTACTGATGTATAGTACTTATTTTTATTTTCTTTAGTTTAGTCTAATGAATGTTTGTAATTTGAATATTTAAAGTAATATCAGATGCAACATTTTCTAAAAAAATAATCTTTATAACATTATTTACTTATTTTATAATTTTTCATATTTTTTCTAAATTTTCAACAATTTAAATTAAAATATAAAAAAATCGACATGACTAATTTACGTCACGTATGGTCACAGCGTGACCATTCACGTGACGTGACCATCCTCCACTATTTTGGTCACGTCACGTCACGGCGTGTCACGTATTTCCTTCTCTATCCGTCATCACTCTCTTAAAAATAAAATGAACGTTCTGTTAAAGTTCAGCCCAACTGATTTCAGTTCGGGGCATATCTTGAGGCCCATTTAAATTAGTTTGTTTACCAACTTTTGAACTGATTGCAATAAAAGTTTTTAATTTAATCAAGCACAAATATGACTGTAGCATATTTGATCAATATGTTATTTACCATTTAGTAGTGTACACGATGCGTTGGAAAAAAATATGAATGAAAATGAAAGAAAAATACAGCATCGTAATTATGTTGTTGACAAAGCAATGTGATGGTCCAAAAACGACATCGTAATTTGCACCTTCGGCTTTCAATGGCTCCACAAATGCAACTTTTCTGTGTACCGTAATACAAACAAATTTACTAGACTGCTATTAAACGGATTGAACTAGAAAATGACATGGTGGTTGGCATTCGAGGTTGGAGGTCACAAATGGGCCATTACATTCTTGCCAGGTAGCAGTTGGATGACAGTGCATAAAGAATAGCTAGAATAGCTGTTATTCGGAATAGCAATGTGCATCCAAACGATATTTTTGCTATTTGGAATAGCGAGAATAGCTGATATTCTCTATTTCTTGGAAATGTTGAAATAGCTACTATTCGAAAGTGTGAATAGAGAAAAAAATATTTATTATTACCGTCAATACAATTCCGAAATTATAAAATTGACACTTATTTTATCTCTACGTCGTGACAATTCATTTGAGACCCCACTTGTCTATTTTTTCTCTTAATAAGCAATTTTTTAACACTATTATTTATCAGTTATATCTATTCATTATTCTAAATGTACAATCCAAATAACATTTTTACTATTCCGAATAGCACTATTTTCACACTATTATGAAAATCACTATTTTGCACTATTTTAATTTACTATTCTAAATAGTAACTATTCTAGCTATTTTAGAGTGCATCCAAACTGTTACGTAAAAAAAAAAAAAAAAAAAAAAAAAAAAAAAAAAAAAATCCAGAAAGTGATCAAAAACGTTTCCAACGTTTTAGAAAACGTTATAACGTTTTTGAATTTCTGTGAACTCTTCTTTCTAAAACGTTATAACGTTTTGTCAAACGTTACACAACGGTCTTCACTGGAAATTTACCGACTCAAAACAGCCAGATTGGAATTTTGAAAAGAATTAAAACGTTATAACGTTTTGTAAAAAGTTGTAACGTTTTCAATAATTTCGGCATTTTAGGCAGTTCGTTTCTCAGTATTTTCACAAGCATAAAACGTTGTAACGTTTTGAAAAACGTTACCAACGTTTTCATCTCTAAAAGAACAAGTAAGATTAAATATTTTGAGTCTCTTTCTCTCTCTCTCCCTCCGTCCCTTCACTGTGTTGCTTCTCCTCCTTTGTGGTCCTCCGAAAGAAAGAAAAAGAGAGGGAGATCCTCTCCTCTCCCTTGAAAATCCACCCAACAACTTGAAAATCTTGAAGAAAGAAGTGCAAAAGCTTGATTATCTCTCCATAATAGCCATTGGTACTCCTTTTTCTCTCCTCTTTTCTCAAATCCGAAATTTATCTCCAATGCTTAGGGTTTTGCTAAAATCTGAAATTTTTGTATAAATTGTGAGTAATCCATCTCCATTGAACTTCTACATTGTTCGTTTGGTGATTCCCTTGTCAATTTGTGCTAAACCTTGATTTTCTACCTAGGGTTAATCTCAAATCTGAAAATTAGAGAAGGGTTGTGATTAATCTAATCTAATCAAATAAATAAGGAGTTGGTTGGTAAATTCCTCTTTCTCTTTTAAAATCTGGAATTTATTTTGGTTTTGGTTAATCTAGGGTTTGTGTAATTGGGGGAAACCGAAAATCTGGAAAATTTCGGACTGCTGGAGAAAAATATTTAAAACCAGGGGCTAGACTGCTTATTTTCACTTGAAATTTTCTGAGATGCTAGTAAACATATATGACAAGGTTATGTAAAATTTTGAGAGTATCATATGTGGAAAAATGTTGAGAAATAGTCGTCCGAACTGGCGTACCAGCAGCTTCTGTACCAGTATTTTTCAGAATATATTGATCAAATGTGTACGGTTCTACAAACTAAGTTATAGGTTGTGTGAATCTATAGGAGTTATGGTAAGAAAATCCTAAATAAACTAATAAAACCCAAGTAGGCGTATCAATTGTCGAACAAAGATTAAATCAATTATGTATGATTGAAATAGGTGTAGGCTCGGTTGAGCAAGAGGTTGCGGAACCTTTCGAGACGTCCGAACCATAGGGGCGCGATACGCTTTTCATAATCAGGTGCGGGGTTCTTGGACTTGTTTGATGTTTCATTTTCAGAAATTAAATTCTTTCTCGATTGACATGTTGTATGTTTGATTGTTGCATTTTTGGACGGATTGCATGTTTGATTGTTGCATAATTGGAATTGTGTGAACTGTTTGCGTAACTCAATTTGGTTAAAACCAAATTGTGTGACATGGTTGATTTGCATATTCGTATGGTTGTCATCTTGATTGTTCTCTTATGATTTGTTTATGATTGGAAGTCACCACAAATTGATGATTATGAAATTATGTGAATGAATGTGTAACGTCTGACCCGCTGGGCGAGCAGACCTTAATGAATTTGCAAAGTCTGACCCGCTGGGCGAGCAGACTTTGATCCCAGGAACCTATTGGCCTTAGGTGAATGGCCCTCACTATGTCTCAGTACCGGTTGGGACGAGGGGTGGGTGACTATATGTATGTGATTGATTATGATTGTGGGTGACTTGTGTGTAACGTCTATGGCTCGGGGGCATTACCCTACGTGGTAATGTATTTGGATGGTCAATTGAATATTACGGCATTTCGAATTATTTCAAGTGAATTTTTTTTATATGACTTGGAACCAGACCTTAGTAAATGGTTAAGTCAAAGCACTTCAGATGGGTGTCAGATAAAGGGTCCAGCTCGGTGGAACATCTGTAGGTGTCTGTAACCCTACAGATGAGGGTTTGATAAAGGGTCCAGCTCGGTGGAACATCTGTAAGTGCTACCAGCCATAATAAAATAAGTTAGGCCAAATATGTGCTTGTTTGAACTTCACCTTGGAAATTCCGTAAATTGTACTTCATTTGATTATTTGTTGTCGAGCATATGCATATACTTATATATTGTTATAGAATGGCTAATGTGCTTTTGTGTGGATTTTATTTTTGAACATGGAGTCTGATTGCAAGTCCAATAACTCGATTGTGGCAAATTCGCACTGAGAATTATATTCTCACCCCCACCCTTTGGGTTATTTTTACAGGTTTTGATGCAATTGATCCTGGAGAGGCACGCGAGTAGTAGGCCTTGATATATGTCACCATAGTACCTTAGTAGATATTTTGGTTATTTGACTAGAGGGGCATATTTTATTTTGTGATATAGCACCCTATGTCATACCTTACGGTTGGTATCCTTATGAGATACCTTTTGTATGTTATACTTTTACCAGATAGTTTGTACTTGGACTATTATATCTATATCTATTTTATGTATATTATTGTGATATGAAGAGTATATTTTAAATTGCCTTGTAAGCATACATGAAGTTGTATGCTTACGGCGGGGCTCTGTCACTATTTATGGCCACGGGGTGTGACACAAACATAAAACGAAAACAACAAGGGGTTTAGAAGTTGAATATGCCCACTAGAATTTCTCAATGTGAGTTATAGAAAGATGAAAACAATTACATATCTGTCCTAAAATTGAAGCTTCAAAACAGAGATTAATTATGAATTTACTTCACTGGTGTCATTAATTCATCTATAGGGTATAGGTCAGCTCTATGTATAATTGTTACTTAAAATTATAGAAGTAATTATTTCATAAAAAAATGTACTTGCCAAATTGAAATATTTATGCCATTTGAGTCTTTATGTGTTGATAAAAGTAATGTTTTTGCGCCTCAATTTCATCCAGAATGAGGTCTCAAATGGATCCACATGCCCTTTCCATTTTGTGATAATTTTTTTCACACTCTTGATGCCTCCTCGAATTGAACTTGAAATGCCTTAATTTCTTATATGCACAGATGAATATCAGTGAAGGACGTACTAAACTTTATTAAACATTTTCACAAGTTGGATGTATTTATTTTATTTTTTTGGAAAAAAAAAGAGTTTTCTGAACCTTCTTTGTACGTAGCATTATCCTAAAATAATATCCTAACGGACATATTTAGATAAAGCAGTCTCTTTCAAACATGAGCAGCAGTACAAGTATCCTCTCCAATATGTGTAAAAGATTCCCTTCATTTTATTGTTTGAGATTTACTATCAGCTGCTTTGAGATTCGGGCTAGCACAAGGGCTTCATGCAAAGTTAAAAAGAACGGTCCGGATCCACTAATTCTGTGAATTCTGAGAAACCGAATTCGATCTATCTTGAAATATGGGTTAGCTGTTTCTTTCAACTTATAACCGGTCGGTTATTAACTTTTCTAATTATAGCAGGATTTAATTAGAAACAAAAAATAATTAAGAAGATATTTAAGAAGGGCAAAACTGTTATCTAGAATTAAAAACCCAAAAAAAAATCTTTGCGCTCAATAGTTGAATTTCTGTCATGAAAATAGCAGCTAGCCCCTTTAATCTGAGATTAAATGGGATTGGCAAGGAAAGAATATTCTAAAAACCACAAATATCCGCTGTTGTCTATAAATAAGATTATTTTATGACTGAATTAGATTGATTCTAAATAAGGATTGTTTTCTAATAGGCCATAGCTGGTTTATTAAAATCGATAACCTCTTGCACCAATTGAAACATTAATTTGATTGTCCATAACAACAAAACATTGCAACTGCACAGTCTTCATATATATAATTTAATTTCCCTCAATACCTCAGATTTCTCTCCATGGGCGCTTCATCCTCTACAACTTCTGAGGTAGGTTTTATAGTCTATCATGTTGATCTATGATTTTATTATTTTACACTGAAAAATCAAAAGGTAATAACCATAGTTTTGAAACTCGGATCGGAATCAGAATCGGATTCTTGACCGTGGAATCGGAATCGCATGAATCGGCAAGAATCGGCCAAGTTGACTCGGAAACTCGGATTTTTTTTGGCAAAACTTGAGTTGACCCTTTTATCCTGATTTGTATAAATTTAATGTTAGAATAGTACATTTTTTTTGTTAGTTAAAAGAGACTTGTCCAGAACTTTAGTAACATGCATTTCTTGAAGCACCTAGGCCTAAAAACAAATTCTTGCATAGAAATAATATGTTGAAGTAATTTGATCATAACTACCAGTAACTACATGGTGCAAAAAGCAAATAGAAATCATTTGTAATTTGTCAACATAGCAAGATAATCAATAAGAATATTTAAAAATTGTTACAAAAGACTTTTTTGGAAAAATGCCAGACTCGGCCTAACTTGGCCTGAAAATTGGTTGACTCGGCCAAGTCAAGCATTGCTCAACCAAGTTTTTCTATAAAACTCCCATGGGCATGAGACTCGGGTGAAACTCAGACCGGTCACGTCCAATACCGAGTTGTTGGTTTAATGAAAAATGCTTACGGACAAAGGATTTGAAATGGGTCAACCTAGCTATATAAAATGCTGCTATTTGATTGATGCACTAGAAGTTGCTTCCCTTATTTTTCTTTTTCAGAAGTAATGAGACTGTTGCCAATCTTCTACATTTTAATACTTGTTATATTTAGTTGGGAACCTTGTATTTCCTCCCTTCTGCTTGAAGAGACCAACTGGTATTTCATAGTTTCAATTTGTAGTCTGGATTACAGAATTAGAAGCAGAAACAATCAGAGACTTGAAATTTTATCTTTTTCGCTTGAAGCAGCCTACCCTCTTTTTGTGAGAAACTACTGTTTGATGTCGCTAGTTTGTAATTTTGGTCTCTAATTAGAAGCCGAAACGAAACATGCAATGACAAACTAGCAGTTGAAAATTAAGCCTTATTGCTTTCTTTCTTAATTAAAAAAGTTCACACTAACAATAGGACTTTAACTATCATGCCAGATGAAAAGCAAGGCATCAACAATAGATGCTTCAGTTAAGGAACAAATCGAACCAGACAAGGAAGTGATATGTGATATGGAGACATTCAGCACAGTCTATCGTGCCAAAATCAAGCTCTACTCACAAGTTAAGCTATGTCCTCGTGATTTCAGCATCGATTGTGGCGTATTTGATCTGGCTGGCCACCGCTGGGCCATCTTTTATCACCCAAACTTGTATGGTTATTCTCACAATCAGGTGACATTGGAAATCAAGCTTCTCACTGATACCACCACCTCACTGAAACAAAATGTTAAATTAAGCCTAATTGATCCAAGTGGAAGAAATTTAATGGTCGGAGAAGTAGAGCGGGTATATAACAAGCGGGATGATGGTAAAATGATGGCATTTATGTTGAATACCAAATTAGATTTCTCAGAGTATGTGAAGGATGATTCCCTCACGTTTGAATGTATAGTGGGTGTTACAAAGTGGTCCACTGCAGTGGTAAAAAAGAAACCTCAATCAGCCATTACATTCTCCAAATCCCCAGAGAAGAGCGGTCCTGAACAAGCAGATTTCTCATTTGTTAGCATTGACCCCGAATTTTTGGATATTTTGAGTTGAGACTCATTCAATTTCGAATTGCCTTATATACATGTATTGACCAAAAGAGTGATTCTGCCCCAACATGCTAGCTAGGCTTCAATAAGGATAACTTTAGAAAGCACAAAATCACAGTATAGTTATTTTCCCCCTTTTTCATCATCTTTTCAGTAATGTATTTTAAATTCTTTTTTTTTTCTTTAAGAAAACTCAATGTGATGAAGTAATCTGTCCACAATATGTAAGTGGCGTTCAATGAAGTACCATCAAAAGGGCAAAACTTTTTCTACTAAATCATGGTAATTAATTAAGAAGCGTAGGAAAAAGATAACTAAAATTAGTGTGGAAGGGCATTGTAATTACTACTTAGCATTATTCTTGGAGTACATTTAAAACATGTTATCCCCCACGAAGTCAGGGACGGATGTAGGATTTTTGTCAAGAGGCAAGAATCGGGTTCCAATAGCTTATTGGATTCTAACCCATTAGCTAACCGGGTCTCTGTGAATTCTTACATTAATTAAATTATCATGATATGATTCTTACATTGAATATACTGGTACTGGTATAACAATAACAACAGCTAGGCAGTTAGAGATTGGTTAGATACAAAACTAATTGCAGTTACCGCTAGGTAGTTAGAATTGGTTAGAGACAAAACTGATTGCAATTATCTCTCTGTCGGTAGTGCTACAAAGTTAAGTTGGTCAGAGACTTCCATCCAGCGACCCAGCGACAACAACTTCAATGCTAATTGGGCTTGGCCCATAATTTTATTTTTAAATTGCACTGATTATAATACAGGATTGGGCCTGCTCGATCCAGGGACCAACAATAATTTCGGGGGGAGGCAAAACTGAAATGGGCCTATTTTTTTCACTTAATTTCAAAATTCAGAGAAGAACAACAGCCCCTCCGGGCCAATATGAGTCTGCCCCTGCACGAAGTTAGCTATATCCTTCAGCATTACCCATAACACCACTCCATTACTAAGAGTTTCCATGACCTGATCCAAAATTTGATCTCTCTGTTTTTTTATGAGCTAATTCTATGTTTTATGAAGATAGTAGAATAAAAAAATTAATTGTTTTTTAAAAATAGAATTGACTTATTTTCCAATACTTTCTCACTTTTAATTATTCAACTGTTATACATCAATATTATTCTAAATTTCATTTTTTTCCCTATTCTTTTATTCCAAATATTACCGAACAGGTACTAGGAATACGGACCCTAATCGAAAAATAATTTCTATTCTTGTTGTCAAAAGATTAATTTCGATTCATTAATTTTTAGTACGTATGATAATTTTATTTCACTTTATGAATTTTTAAACCAATTAAAATTAATTGCATGAGTACAGTGATTTTGAAATTAACTTTTATTAATTTTGTTATTTTTAATTATAATTCCAGACTAATTTTAGGAATGTACATCATCACAAACTTCCAAAGATCTCTCAATTTAGTATCCTCATTATTTCTTAATAAAACCGGAGAAAAATACAGCATGATTTATTATTTTTATCTGTGTGGAATAGCAGTAACAAGTAACAACAACAACAATAATAATAATAATAAATAAAAACATTTACATTAATAAATTATGAGGGTCACTAAGACCTCTTGTCATGGGCTGTTATCATGTGGGTCGGTTTGTGTTTACTGTTTAGCTTTAGATCCGTATTCGTCTCAAATATTCAGCCCGGTCCTCTCGATCCTTGCTATCAAACCTAAAAATTGAGGTTATTATGTTTGTCATGTTATATACTCGATCAAGTCTGGCCGGGCTCTATCCGGTTCCAAGCTAGTCATTTTTTTTTTCCAAATAAATAACAAATTACCTTAATAATATTGAGTTATTAATTTTATAATTTTTTGGAAGTTTTGGATATTAATGGGAGAGGAGGCTGTCCGATGCCCATCGGATTGAGTTGAATTCGATGGGTGGTTTTTAGCGTCCGATCCACTTCAAGATCTGTGCGCACGGCTATTAAAGCAAACAGTACAGATATTAAAGTGATACGCACAGATCTTGAAGTGGATCGGACGATGGAAATCACCCATCGAACCCAACTCAGTCCGATGGGGATCGAACAGCCCCCTCTCCCGATATTAATTCCATTTAAATCTAAGTTTTGATCATGATGTTTCCGAAAGGATTAAATTTCACAGCTACGCCATTCGTGTAACTCCCAAGTTCATCCTATGTCTAAGATTCATGCAAACATATATAATCCTAGTTCGATGTACAATTGTTATGTTTTGAGTTTCCTCCGAATCGGAATGTATAAATTATATAATGCCCATAAAATTATCCAATTTATATGCTCCATATACATTTCTTCAATATTTAACCAATTTTTCAATCATTTGGTTGTGTTGCCTCTCTCTGTTACGACCCGCAATTGTCATTTCGGCCTGTAACAAGGGCTTGAGTCTTTTTTTTTTTTTTTTTTTTTTTTTTTTTTTTGAGTAAAAATCAGGGTCATGCCCTCATTTCATTAAATAATAGACTTACATGAGACATATCTCCATTGGAGGATAAAATTATAATTGGCTCAATATAGTTGAGCCTGCAAAAGTAAAAGATGAAATTTAAATAATAAGGGTAAAAGTGGAAATGTAGCCAAAAAAAAAAGGAGAATTGCACAAAAGCTGAAGACATTAGGCTGCGCATCAGAAACCATACCAGTATCTTGGCAGCCCACTGGTCAGACCAATATCTGTACCAGTAGGGTCTGATCATGCCAGTAGACCGATAATACTGATGCCTGATGTTGTCGCTGCCTATGTTGGTGTGTATCCATCCCTCTGCACAACAGGGGCTTGAGTCTTGTTTCTCACTTCTTGATTTGGACTTCTCCATAATACTTTATTTTTATTGCGCTTGCCCATAAATACCAATAACTACGACAATAATCAAATCTTATAATAAAAATATCACTAAAATAAATAAAAAATTGTGTTAATTTCTGAGTAAACCCCTAGCTAACCTAAAGTCCAACGTACTATGATACGTCCAGTATTTATAAACAGTTGATATGTCCAGATGTTAATTAGATATATATAATTAAAAACTTGATATATGTTAAGTATAAAAAAGGCTTGCATGTGCTAACTAGCGTTATCAGTAAATGCATTAGTGATCTTCTAGAAGATAATCCCGGTCAAAGTTGCTAGTTGGAGAATTTAATTAACCGGAAAAAAGTGTGTCTGGCGTGCAGTTATCACCTTCCTAATTTGAATATATAATCAATACGAATGCATTAAAATGCCTAGTTTATCTGAATGCAAGTGTGAAATTAATGTGTTAATTTAAAATATTTTAATTATTATTTTCAACATAAAATAATATGAATCAACTAAACTAACTTCTTTAAATAAAATCAAGATTTGAGGTGCCCCATAGAAACACATAATGTTTTGACCGTCGGGCAGAGCTAGGTCGTAAAATATCAGACAAGCACTAAATATGCATTTTGATATAGAAAAAGTCACATGGCAAGAAAAGAATTTTCTAAAAAACACAAATATCCACTGTTGTCTATAAATAAGATGACTATTATTTATTTATTTTATTTTTTTTAATTCTTGACAGAGGCTTATGAATCAGATTGATTCTAAATAAGGAGGTTCCTTAGTTGCTTTTAATAGGCAATAGCTGGTCTATTTAAGTTGATAACCTCTTGCTGCATTAAAACATTAATATATACAACAAAACATTGCAACTGACACATACTCTTGATACTTTAGTTTGCCTCTATACTTCAGGATTCTCTCCATGGGTGGCACTTCATCCTCTATAGCTTCTGAGGCATGTTTCATAGTCTATATATCATGATGATCTACGGTTTTATTATTTACACTGAAAAAATAGTAAGAACTGTAGCATGCATGATGCTTTATAGCATGCATGGGAAGTGGATTTTTTGTTTTTGGTTTTACAAAAATCCATTACGATCGATAAGCTAGGGATTTAAAATGGATCAACATAGTTATACAAAATGCAGCTATTTGATTGCTGCACTACAAATTGTTTCCATTATTTTTTTTTTCCTTTTATTCTCAAGTAGTGAAACTGTTGCAAATATCTTCTACCTTTATACTTGTTATGTATATTTAGCCTTGAAACTTGTATTTCTTCCCTTTTGCTTCTAGGGACCTGGTATTTCATAGTTACAATTTGGTCTTTGATTTACATATTCCAAGCTGAAACAAGCAAAGACTTGAAACTTTATCTTTTTTTAATTGAAGCAGCGTTCCCTTTTTTTTAGCTCAAGGTAGTAATTTTTGTCTTTATTAGAAGCCAAAACAAAACATGCAATGATAAATAATTATAATATACAAACAAGCAGTAACAAATGCAGCCCTGTTGCTTCTCTTTCTTCATAAACTTTTTTTTTTCAAACTAACAATACAACTTTCACTATCATGCCAGATGAACAGCAAGGTGTCACTGATAGGTGCCCCTGTTGAGGACCCAATCGAACCAGAAAAGGAGGTGATATGTGATATGGAAACATTCAGCACGGTCTATCGTGCCAGAATCAACCGCTACTCGAAAGTTAAGTGCTGTCCTCCTGATTTCTGGATTGATTGTGGCATGTTTAATCTGGCTGGCCACCTCTGGGCCACCTCTTACTACCCAAAAGTAATTGGTATTCCTCAGGGGGTGGCACTGCAGATCAGGCTTCTTACTAATATAACAACCTCGCTGAATGTAAAGGTTATAGTAAGCCTGATCGATCCAAATGGAAGACGTTTAGTGGTTGCAGACATAAGAAGGCAGGTATATGACAAGATGAATGATGGGATTAAAATTCCCTTTATGCAGAAAACCAAATTGGATTCCTCAGATTATGTCAAGGATGATTGCCTTACATTTGAATGTATAGTAAGTGTTACAAAATGGTCCCCTGCTGAAGTGGTAAAAAAGAAACCTCAATCAGCCATTACATTCTCCAACACCCAAGAGGATAGCGGTCAAGAAACAGATTTCTCCTGTATTAGCGGTGTCACCTTTTTGGAAAGGTAGAGTTAAGCCTAAGTCATGAACTTCCAATTGCCACGAGCATCGACAAAGTGTTATTCGGCCCCGACATACTAGCCAGGCTTCATTGACAACAACTTGAGAAAGAACAATATCGGACTCAATTTCTTTTTCTTTTTTACTTTTTCACTAATTTTTAATTATTACATACTTTTTCTTTTTACGGAAATGCAATGTCATAAAGGATTCTGTCCAAAATAAGTGTTGTTCAATGAAGTACAATCCAGCTCTACTGATTCTCATCAAAAGCACAAAACTTATTTTATTATATTATGGTACTTTAAAGTAATGCTGGAAAAACATAACTAAAATTAGTTTAGAAGGGCCATATGGTAATTACTATATTTGAATTTATCCTTGGAGTACATTTAAAACATGTTATCACAGACCAAGTTAAGACTGATCAGTTTTACACGTAACATTTAAAACATGTTATCACAGACCAAGTTAAGACCTAAGACTGGTCAGTTTTACTATATTTAGCTTTATCCTTGGAGTACATTTAAAACATGTTATGCCTTTTTGTAGAAGAAAAAACATTCATTTTGAAGCTGCTGAAGTATCCAATAGCACTGCTCGCTAATCTGAAATCAGATATTCGGTAAATTGTTGACCAGCTGAAAGACATATGTACTTGAATTTGTTGCTTCTGGAGATAATCTACATACAGGCTGTCATGGAAACTGATGGATTTAAGCATCTTTTGGATTCCTGTCCTTTTATACTAATTAAGAGACTTATTAGAGAAGGCAGATTGCAAGACGAGAGGTAATTAAAAACATCCTTTTTTTGGGAATTAGAACTTGGTGATGTTAGAAGCGTTTTTGAGGTGTTGGTATAAATTTAAGGCCATCGACAAATTTCTAGGGTTTTCGGTGAAAAATTGAATTGTCATTAAATAAAATAATACCAATGAAAAAAAAAACCATTAATTTTGACCCTCGATCGTTACTCTTCTATTTATAACCGAAGAATGTAATTAACTATACAACCAAGAAAACTGAAAATTAAATGCTCTTGTAATTGCCTTAGTAATTATAGATCATTTATAACTATCCGAATATTCTGAAGATTTATACCAACATGATATTATGAAAAGTGATGCATTTTCCTTTTTGTTATAAACAGGTTGCTCATTTTCAAGTGTTGGATATTTGAATTACAATTCAATTTGTCATTGGCTATGTCTCACAATGCTTTACTTATTTGGATTACAGTTTGTCAATGTTATTTGGTGTTGCGTGCTAATTAGAATGGTGTCTTGCATAGTTAACAGAGGGAATGTATAGATTTTAAGGTTTACTTGATGAGTGATGAATTTAATTCACTGGTGATCATGACACAGTATTAATTCATTATTCTCTCTATAAATTGAAATCACTTATATATATAGTTGTTAGCTATAACTATAAAAGTAATTATTTCATCGAAAATATAATTGCCAAATTTAGATATTTATGTCATTTGAGTCTTTATGCATTGGAAAAATTGTCTAATGTGCAACCGAACAAATTCTGTTTCTGCGCCTCAAATACATCGATGCCCTTTCCATTTTGTCTTCAAGTTTCAAATACATACACTACTCGGTAGACGACCATTTTCAAAATTTATATGATTTTTTCTATATATATAGAAAATGATATATTTCAACTCTATTTTGATCATCAACAAAGGATTTGCAAAACTTTTTCATACTGCTATAAGGTTAGTTTTTTTGCTGCTGTTACAACAATGTTCTATTCATTCATGTTTTGGAAGTTGGATTTCCAGTCAAGTATGTAGCAAATGTAAGCTCTTTATAATTAATTTACCAACACCTGGCATTATGAGAAGTTGTGCCTTAAATCTTGATAATTAAACGTAAATTTATATATTAAATTCATCAATTTGGGGAACTCATCATTAAAGAAAAAACGGGGACGGGGACATAAAAAAGTTCCATGGATTTACAAAAGCGTATATTTTTTTATATGGACCCAGGTATATCAGTACGTAAATGACGTACCAAACTTACTCAATATTAAATTTAAATTTATTAAACATTTTTATAAGTTTGAATTTATATTTTGGGTTAAGGAGGTTTCTGAACCTTTTTTAGCATTATCCTAATCTCCTAACAGAACTATTTGGAAAAAAGGGTCTTTCAAAGATGCGCATGAGCAGCATACTTAATAACAATATACTATATCAGAGGTGTCATGCATAGTTAGCAGACTAGCCCTGAACCTTTATGGATCCGCCATGGCCTGGTGTCATGCATAGTTAGCAGATGGAATGTATAGATTTTAAGATTTATTTGGAGAGTGATGAATTTTTTCCATTGGTGATCATTCATCACTCCCTATAAATTGAAATCACTTCTGTATATAATTTTTAGCTATATAGCTATAGAAGTAATTATTTCATCAAAAATGTACTTGCCAAATTGAGATATTTACGTCATTTGAGTCTTTATGAATTGGCAAAATTTTATGGTATGCAACCGAACTTATTCTGTTTTTCTGCCTCAAATACATCGATACCCCTTCCATTTTGTCTTCAACTTTCAAATACATACACCGCTCAGCCAACGTCCATTTTCAAAATCTATATCATTTTTTTTTTCATTTTTAAATATAAAAAGTTGACATATATTTTAACACTATTTTGATCATCACCAATGGATTATGTAAGCAAGTATTTTGACATATTTTGACATATAAAAAGTGTACATGGTTTTGG
>CAXKVW010001397.1:0-68287 GCA_964058825.1 Carex arenaria | reverse complement strand
GAACATAATTTAAAAATTCATCTAAGGAAAATGGTTCACAACATAAGTTAATTGAATTTAAAAATACATCTAGAACATAAGATACAAACATAAATACAATATTTGCTGAATTAACTCTTCCTGCGTCCGAGAAGACCAAGTCTACTTCTTAGGCTTCCCTGGCTGGGTCGCCTGATTTTAGAAGGTCCTGCCTCTGGAACTACTCTAGCATTCTCTCTTTCGTTGGCTTCGATTATTGCCTGTGCAATGCATTTAATTGAACATTCAGTATCAATATTTAAATTTAATTTAAAATCAATTTTAAGTTGTGTACGAACATCTACATACATGCCCTCTGCCTGTCAGTAGTAGAACAGTGAGCCTCATGTCCCACTTGCCGACCTTGCATCCTGTCCATATGCATTACGTGTCGCTTGTGTTTCCTCCTCCCCTTCCTGATCCATTTCTTATCGGGAACCACCATAGGCCCAAGGTAGTATGGCCACTGGTATTGGTTGGGATAGTTGTGAAATAATGCTCTGCAAGTGTCTAGAAGGTAATCGGTACGGTAATGGTTGTCAACAAAGACGTCCTCGAGGAAATTCCGTTCTTGGCAAATCTCCATAACATGAGAACATGGTATGAGAACTAACTGGGAGCCTCGACAATCGCACGTTACTTCATTGTTCATGCCTAAAATGACTCTGTACTTACATGCGCGTTGATGAGTTTCTATAATGTCATTTTCGCTCACAACCAGTGGAGTGATCTCACTTGGAACCTGCACTTCATATTCTGTGCCTGAGTTTTCATACGCTACAACGCGCATGACAGAACCTTTGACTCTGTGTTTTCTTAATTTCTCCTCCACCCTATCTGAGAATACTTGGTCCCTACGCTAATACAATGGCTTTAGCATGCCTCTCAACAAACCAAGCATTTAACTTGTAGAAACTCTCCTCCACCAATGATACCACGGGTAACATCCGGCTCTGTTTGAAGACTGAATTTAATGACTCCGACCCATTAGTGGTCATAATTCTCCATCTCCAACCTCCATCACATGATTGAAATATCTTCTCATATGCTGACGGCTCCATCAGATCGTTGGGATTTCTCTTGCCCGCCTTAGCTAAGTAGGCATTTGCCTATGGAGATGTCTACAAAAATAGAAAAATATAATAAGTGATACAAGTCGTGGAAATGTCTACAAAAAATAGGAAAAAAATAATGTGTATATACTCTGGCAAAATCTCTGAACATCTCTTCCATCCATCATGGTTTTTTTCTCTTGCAGCCAATTTTGAACCTGTCACCAATTCACTGACCGTCTTCTAGTTTCAGCCCGGGGTGCAGCACTGTGCTCAGGTACTTGCAAATACCTATCTCGTCTCACAGGTTCATGAGGGGGTGAGGTCACATCCTAGTTGTGATCATACCCATAATAAGTGGCATAATTGTCAACATAGGTATAGTTGTCATATCCCGCGTTGTCATATCCCGCATTGTCATAACCCGAGAAATAATTCTGCACAGAAGGTCCAGCCCCGGTGTCCATGTTGTGCTTTGTAGAAGGTCCAGCCCCAATGTCCAAGTTGTTATGGGTAGAAGGTTCGGCCTCAGTGTTCAAGTTGTTCTGGGTAGAAGGTCCTACCCCGGCACCAACTGGTTCAATCGAAACTTTTTTATAAAACATGTCCTTTACCGGGATTGAAGTGGACTCAAAAAAATCATACATAGCTGTCCGTATATCCTGGTCTGCTATAGGATATTTTACATAGTGAGGTTTGACACCGAGCGGTTGGATGTTAATTCGGGCACTGATTTCTACGGTAAATTGGGCACGGTCCCAATCGTTTTTTTGAAAGATTGCTTCATTAATTTCATAAATTGAAGTATTGACATTCACCTGAAAACCGTAACTCATTGGCATCCGAACTCCCATTTCGTGATTTTTCCACCCAAGTACAATGCAATGAATATTTTTAATTTATTTATGACATTACAAAAGAAATTCGTCGTTCAATATAGGTTTTTTGTTTATTTATGACATGTTTTTTTAATTAAAAAAAATATACCCCGGTCACTGTTGAGAGCACTGTTGATCGCAATCGTCTCAGAATCGCCTAAAAAATCACCTCAGAGCACTGTTTGAGAGCAGAGGTCGGTTTGGAAGAAGAGTGAGTGAATTATGGTGACCCAGGAGAGAGAAAACCATCATTTTATAGGCTAGATAGCAAACTTTCCCACTGTTGGGCGGTTTGGTGCTCTAGGTAGACCGCCCCTCTATGGGGCGGTTTGGGTATGATTGAATTTTTTTTTACAAACCGGTTATTGTTATTGTTTTTAAATTTTTTTTGGTTATTTAAAAAAAAACCCGGGTTATTTACTTATTTTTTAATTAATTAATCCCTTCAAATCAATCAATTTAATTATATATCGCAATATAATATTAACGATAGATTATGGTGGGGACATGAAATCAATTTAATTATGTATGCATGCATCTCTCGCTTGCAATTTTAAAATATATATATGCAAATTAATTTTGCTTTCCATAAGAGTCCAAGTCTTGACTTATATGTTCCATTTGATTTTTAGTTTTTCAGTCTCTAGAAATGGAGGGCACGCACAACTATATAATATTATAATACATTATATAACTATTTTAGGAAAATGATGACACCCAAATCCCAATGCAAATGCAGTGGTTTAGACTTTAGATATGGAGGTTGTATTGTAGATTCGATCACATGTTCAAAATTTGATGCTTGCAAGTTGCAATATATACACAGACGGGTGAATGAAATTAGGGCTTAATTTGACCTTCATTTGGCTCTTAAAAATAAAACTATAACTTTTGAACATGTGGCTTAATTTTGCATGTAATATATTTGCAACATTAATTGTAATATTAACAGCTGATTGTTTTTGATGTACAAATCTTGAAACATATCGGACGGTTCAGATTAATTAACTCGAAAGATTACCTTTTGAGTTAATGTCCCATGCATCTGGGTCGACATGAGTTGGCTCATGCCATGAAGGCATGAAGCCATATATATTCAGATCAAATGAATTAGAATTTAATTAAAAAGGTACACGCACGTACGTACTACTTGTATAGAAATTCAATGTCTCCTATAAAATAATAATATTGTATTGCAATTTCGTATGATATATTTTTGCATTAATTGTACAGGCTGTCTCGTTGAAGATGTCGCACTGTCAAAGACTCAAAGGGGTAGAAAAATCAATTAATTACAATTTGACCGTCCCTTATTTTATTGTCATAATAATGGCAGTGCGTTTGTAACTGCATTAATTACACTGATGATCACAAGGTCGACGTACGTACTGATCGATCGATGTAGCTAGGTTTCACTATATATATACACACACACACATCAAATGACTTCAAAAATTTCAACGGTACGTACGTCAATGATATATATATAGATATATGGTGCTTGATCGATGTAATTAAACAATATCTAATTAGATTGCATGAAATTTAAATGCCAGCTAGCCTATCGATTTGTCCAATAATTAACAAGTTTACTTTTAAAATTTTAATATTATTTGAATTCTTTTAAAGATCTATTGTTAGAAATGTCCTACATGCATATCATTATTTAAACCGATCGAATTAATAGTTAAATATAAATTAAGATATTGAGCTGAATGTAGCTATATATCTCTATTTGATTCAATGCATATAATTAAGGAATTCTGAAGAGGCTCAACCGAATTAAAGCCATTGAACAAATTCAAACAAACTGATGCATATTGTTTATAAATATGCAATAACAATTCATACTTTTGGTGATCTCATTTTATCAAAGTTCGCACCAATGTAGAAACTGAGAGAGAAAGAGAAACCAAAGGAGCTGCCAGTCAATGCTAACACTTCAATTAGTAGTTACTTGTCAACCTGTTTGTGTGGATATCGGCAGAGACGTGATTGTTGTCGTGTGGATCCGACATGAGATAAACAAAGCAGGAAAGATTGTTGTTAGAGATTGAAGTCTCCGCTATGCGTCTAGTGGTTAATTCTATAATAGTTATAGAGTTAATTTTATACAAGGAATAACTTTTGATGAATATTCTTAGGTCTTAGCCTATCAAGCAATAACGTTTGATGCACATGCATTGCTCATTTTGGACCACTTTAGTCACAAGTAAAAAACATATGAATGTTAAAGTAGGTACATATATATGCTAAATATATATAAGAGTGCCTTTTAAGTTTCTGTGGACCCCAAACTATATATATATATATATATATATATATATATATATATATATATATATATATATATATATATATATAAGCATGCAGCACATGTAGAAGTTAAGTTTGTTTAATTAGATGACTTGGATTAGTATCGGACAGCACATATAATATGATATATATAATTCTTTGTGGTTTTAATTCCCTTTCTCTTTTTTTGATCGCCTATCTCAGGAATATTGTGCTAGCTAGCTAGTCTATATATAGGTTAACTAACTAGCTCTTAGCCTCTTACCTTTTGCATTTTGCATTTTGCATTTATGATTCCAATTAATAAATAATAATTTCCTTTACAAAACAGGTAAGAGTAAGGGTGTAGTCGATCGGTGTACAATTTGTTTTGTACTAATAAATGATTTTGTTTACTTGTTAATTACATAAGCTAAATGCCACTTAAGTAATTGGTTACCATGCATGCTAATTAAAAACCACGTCGCCCAAACTTAATTTCTTTGTAAGCCTAGCTAATTACTTAATCTTCAGCTAACCGCAACCAATCAGTTTACTTAATTAATTAATAGAGATATAACGTAGAGTACAAAAGCGTTTTACTCTATAGAGTACCATAGTCCATCTATATATATATATATATATGGCTTTATGCAAACTTGTCAGCAGCTTATACATATAATATATATATGTAGAATCAAAATTAGGCTGCAAATATATAAAGATTTATTATGTATAATCCACAAACTGATCAATCAATTGACTAATTCACAGCTAGCTAGCGCGCAGTTCGCAACTCGATCGCTGGTTAATCATCTCCAAATTAATGTTAAAAACCAAACTAACAATTAATTAATCATTATTATGTTGTACATTTTGAATTAGGTAGCAGCCTAGCAGCCTAGCCTTCACATTTAAAGTCTAAAGAACATCATAAATTAATTAAATTTGTGGTGGAAATTAAAATTAAGCTATATATATATATATATATGGTGTGTATTGTTGGTCCCCAAATTTGAAAAATGGGTGCCAATTAACCATTACCAGGACCTCGGTGAATAGGACAATTAATTCCTTTGAGTATAATTCAAGGTACCGACAGTGACACACACCGCGCGCTATTTATTTATATTTGCAAAAATATATATAGCAAAGCAAACAACAAGTTCTATCTATCTTATATACAAGATCGATGAAACTTTAGTTCATATCCTTTGACTGCGTAAATGAAATTTTCAAATTTATGATCCTCCACTTCCGCATCGATCGATCAGAGATCGTATAATTAATTGATGGATAGAGACATTTTATATCTGTCGTTTTTAATCGTACGGCTTGATTCATAAAATAAAATTGACAATAGCAACTAGTGGCTGAAATAAACTCTCACGTGCCTACTCTTATTTTGATAGCCATAGCCAATAGGCCATAGGCCATAGGCAGGAGTGAATTAACGAGCGAGTGAAGGAGACTCGATCATTCATCTATCAACTTAATTTCTACGCCGTCAATTTCACCACATTTAATTTAATTTAATTTAAGGAATAAGGAGCACTGTGGTCCGTTCAAGTTATTTAGATCACCAGATTGTCTGTTTGCTGTTGCAGTGTTGCTTGCATTTTATCATGCCAATTAAGTCGCTAATTCAATGTAATGTCAGCTAGCTCCTTTTGTATTTAATTTGTATATTAATTTACATTTCAAAGACAAGGAATTGGTTTCAACCATGCACATCTAATTAAGTAGGAGTGAAAAGTGAAAACGGATCATGCAATCGCAACCACAACTGTGCATGCTGCATAGGCATATATTATTATATAGCTAGGCGTATGTATTTTTTAATCACACGGGCTGGTTCCATACAACATAGTTTGTTGCTGCATTTAATCAACATTATATATAGACATAATTTTATGATTTTTTTCCTTTCCTTGCCAAAAATATTGTCATTTTTTTAGAGAATGCAATAGAGTTGCATGCACTGATGCAAAAAAATTATATATATATATATAGGGATGAGCTATGGTGAGTTGCAAAGTAAAACAATGTTTTACTTCACGCTCGTATTTTAATTTGAAAATTCAAACAACAGATCCGAACCGCTCAACATTTTCTTCTTATTGAAATGTGCTTGGAGACTAAATTTTACATTTTTTTTTGAATTTTTTTTACTATTTATTAAGCCACTTTGAAAATTGCAGATCCGGGTGAACAGTAACATTTTCTAGACCATTAGATCAGCGATTTTCAAAATGGCTTAATAAATAGTAAAAAAATTCCAAAAAATGTAAAATTTGGTCTCCAAGAACATTTCAATATGGAGAACATGTTGAGCGGTTCGGATCGGTTGTTTGGATTTTCAAAATAAAACATGAGCATGAAGTAAAAATAACATCTTACTTCGTAACTCACCATAGCCCATCCCTATATATATATATATATATATATATATATATATAGGAGGGTTCCAATGCACCCAAAATTTCATGCTCCCATTTGCTCCCAATCTTTTATCTTCATTTTCAAAGTCCGAACCGATCAACATGACCTTCATAATAAAATATGCTTGGATACCAAATTTTATATTTTTTGGAATTTTTTTACTATTTTTTAAGATAGGTACAAAATTACTTTATCGGATGGTCCAGAATCTTCTTAAAACAATGATTTTGTATCTATCTTAAAAAATAGCAAAAAAATTCCAAAAAATATAAAATTTGGTCTCCAAGCATATATTACTATGATGATCATGTTGAACGGTTTGAATCGACTATTCGGATTTTGAAAATGAAGATAAAGGACATAAAGAATTGAAAGTAAATGGAAGCATATATATATATATACACACACACAGAGAGAGAGAGAGAGAGAGAGAGAGAGAGAGTAAGGCTACCCTAGCCCCGCCTCTCTTGGATCCCTCTTCACGCGAGATTAGTCTAGCCCTGCCTTTCTCCAGCAAGTCCTTTCTCGGCGCCACCATCTCCTCTCCTGTCGGTGCCACCTCTACTCTCTTCTTTCAGCGACCATCGCCCGTACCTCTACTCGTGCATCTCCAATAATTATTGGTAAACCGTCTTGATCCGTTTTGTTCTCTTGAACTGTGAATTTATGAGAATTTGTGTGTTAATTGCTTGTGGTTGGTTTAAATCTGATTTTTGGGGAATTTCTTGAATTTTTAGAGACGAACCGTATTTGTGTGCTAAATGCTCTCTGATAATTATATATTGATGCTAAATGCTCTCTGATTTAAACTTTGTTTGGTCCTGTTAATGTTGGGTTATGACGGTTCAAACTCATTGATTTAGTCTGTTGGAGTTTTGACTGTTCAGACAATTTATTTGCTTAAAATGCGGAAAGAATGTAAAACAAAAAATTTACTTCTAACATAAGCTAAGGATTAAACGAGGTATGTCAGGAAACTTTCTAAGGCGGTCCACCTTTAGTATTCCTTTGGCATCAAAATCCAATTTAATCATTTTATATATCTACTCCATAATTGATTTCTAAAGCTTTAATCTATTTACAAATTAAATATAACATATTTGTACCTTGTTTCCAAATTCTAATTGGTATGCAACAGACCGAGAAGATCGAATTAGAGGAACATCTAGCCTCGGAGTATCAGACGTCTGATACCTCTATCGGTTATCCACCAGGACTAACCAGAGAGCGGTTTATTTCTTTTGTTAGAAATATCGTAAACTTTGAAATTATGCAAAAACACGTGACCGAGAAAAGGACAAAATAAATATATTTACGACCTGCTATTATTCAAATAGAAATACCGCAACTTCCACAAATATATTATTTTCAAATCTCGTAAATAACCGTAACTGAGAAAATGACAAAATAGATTATCGATTCGATCAGACAGATCAGATACGATACAAATAAATTAGTGATCTTCTCTTTACCTCTGCCCATCTATTTATAGACAAATGAGGAGGTTCGTCAATGACCGAAATATCCTCAGTTTCGTGGTATTTACCAAATTGCCATTTTGAGGAGGTTCGTCAATGATCGAAATACCCTGGTTTTGTGGTATTTACCAAATTGCCATTGACAAAATCAAATTGAGTTTTGCTTCTTTTCATGGCTATAATTATATTTAAAATCTAAATCAAATATATATAATTGTTCTAAACAATTATATTTCTCACGGTTCGGTTTCGGTACGGTTTATACAACGTATCGAGTACGCTTATAAATTAACCGCTGTTTCTGCTTGTCATCTTATATGACATATATAATTTAATTATATCACGTATAATTAATTATAACCATCTTAATATTAATTATAATCAATTTATAATTAATCAGTAAGATTCTCTGACTAGCTCCTAGACGGTGACCCAATAGGATCTGTGTTATGTTGGTAAATAGAATTAAAATTGTTTTAACTTCTATAATTATAGGAGGCATCTGACATCTGCACTATGACCATCCAATTACACAGATGATGCTGTACTGTACAATACCACGATCCAGTAAACTATTTTACTCGTGTTAATTCTTTTGTCTCATAGCTATCAGATTAGTTTCAAGGTAGGTTTGTGTCATTTTTGCAAACTTAATATTTTCTTGATCTTGAGCAAATTATCGAATATAATTACTTTTGTAATTGTACCGCTAGAGATAATCTTATTCTATCAAGGGGCCCAGTGATACTATAACTCGTATAGAGATACGAGGCACAGTGGTACTTTTGGTAAACCATCACTACCTCATCTATGTTATGTATACCGAAAAGCTATCGTTATAACTGCATTTTACCGACAGCGTTAGATAACAATCATACATACACATAGGGGTGTTCAAATAGTTCGGTTTGTTTGGTTTTAAACCAAACCGGAAAAATTCGGTTTAAATGGTTCGGTTCGGTTTTGAATTCTCAAAACTGAATAAACCGAACTGGCCTATTTTATTAATAGTTTGAGACTTCGTGTATTATTTTGGTTCATTTTCAGTTTTGAATCTACGTGTTTTGATTTTTTGATATTGAATTCCCCTATTCGGTTCAACCGAACAAACCATTTATTAATAGTCTGAGATAATTTATTTTAAACCATTTATTTATTCCTCTATTCAGTTCAACCGAACAAACTGAAGTTTAAATCGGTTTAATCGGTTCGGTTTTAATTCGGTTTGCTATTTTAGTTCGGTCGGTTCAATTGGGTTTTCAAAAATAAAAAAAAAGTTTTGGTTTGGTTATTTTAGTTCGGTTTGGTCCGAACCGACCGATTGAACATCCCTACATACACATATCTTAGTAGGAAAGATGAATACCTTATACTTTAGAACTTAACACTTAATGAAAACATTAATGACACATATACAATTCCATTTAATGTTTCATTCGGGGTCTGTTAAATACCATGTTCCTAGAACATGTATCTAAGTGATTAAAATGACATCTCTTGTCAGTAATATGTAAAACTTGACCATCTTTTAATCCACATACTAACTTTGTAACGATAAATTAGTGTTCCTGCTAATTACTTTAGTGAGAGATTTTGAAGAATATATATCATCTATATTATGAAGTTTTATAATTTTAGTTATTGACTTTAGTCAAATAAAGGAATGATCCATAAATTCAATAATACTCAAGACAACAAAATGACAGTTTATTAATCACTCAATTCCTGAACAAAATATATATGACATAATTATCGTATTGATTGACCTCTAGATTATTCACTAACAGTTAAAACCTAGATGCTAAATGCTCTCTGATTAATAGTAGAAACCAACAGGTACCAATTATGAGCATTTAAATTGCGATTTTACGCCTTTTAATTTTGGTCATTTCAATTGAGTGTTTCGTGAATTTTGGTGTTAGCGAATAAAATTATTTATTATGACCCTCCTACTTGAAAAATGAAATTGACTTGAAGGAATAAAATGTACTCAAAAGTTGACTTCAACAGGAGCGTATGAAAGTTAGCGATCTACGTATCAAAAATATGATCTAAAATATTTAATTCAGGAGCAGTTGTATAGGCTTTAGGTCACAGAGCTAGTGATTCGGGATAAAGGACGTAGGACTTCGGACTTCAACCTCCACAATTTATACTGTAGGCATAATATTATTAGTATTATTACTATTATTATTAGTATATTTATTCTTATTATTTTATTATTATCTACTTTGACTTTGTGACTCCGGTTGGATTTCATTTCTAGCCTATTCCAATTTATTTAAGACTAAAAACTTTGTTATTGATGTAGACATCGATCTTCATTTTAAATATTTTCTACTTCCATTTCCTGTCACGTATATTAAAAGCAACATGTAATGGTAATAAGTTTGACATCTTTCTTTTTAGCAAGAATTTGAACTCATGTCTCCACATATATAAAAGTAGAATTCAAATCATAAACACGCACATTTTGGCAGTGTATGAGGGTTGAACTATAGACAGTTTATTATAAAAAATTAAATTTTAATATACATGATTAAAAATGAGTGAGAGATAATATGCATATTACATAATGGTATGAGCTATGGACTCATGTCACTGTTTTTAAAGTTTAAACGGTCCATCTGAGATGTTCAATGTAATCTTATGAAAGCTTACCTGTAGACTAAATTTTTCATTTTTTATAATTTTTTACTACTTTTTTATTAGATAGATTGAAAATCAATTGATTAGAAAATTCTAGACCATCCAAAAAGAGTGGTTTTCTATCTATCTAAAATTAAAGTAAAACTATTAAATCTAAAAAATAGAAAATTAATTTGATCTGCAAGTGCATTATTAGATGTAGATCATGTTTAATGGTTCAAATTGATTGGACTTTAAAAATAGAAATATGAATTCATATCACGAATCAATCCGCATTATGCATATTATCATAGTCTCATTTGTTAAAAAAAAAAAAAAAATTATAGGGGTGGCTAAAAATCTTGTGTTAGACTGTAGATGTGATTCTATCTTAATTAAACGTCTAATTTTGACGTTTCTTACTGTGTAAGTGAAAATATAGAATCTGTTTAAAAACTGGAGTGCATGTATAAACAGTTCCAATCAATAATTCCCCCTGAGAGTGTACTATCAATCATTCTTACCTACTATGAAATTAATGGAATTTAGTTAACTTGAGAGGCCAAGAGGCAAAATTTGGGACTGACCACTGACCAGTCCCTTTTATCCAATTAATGCCAAATTGATCGAGAGTAGATCCGATGCTCATCAGATCTACCTTTTTTGATGAGTGAAATGATCATCAGATCTGCATCAAAATTCGTTAGAACTCATTAAAATCAGCGGAAGTATTTTTCAGTTTCTATGTGCACAAATCTTGATGATAATCATACGGTGTTAGAGCTAATTGAACCTAAAAGTAGGTCAGATGCCCATCGGACCTACTCGTATCTCATTAATGCCAGATACCAACAGAACAGAGGGTTTTCTTTTCTTGAAATAAATAATAAATAAAAACAAGGATGTTAACTGTGAGCTATTTCCATTTTGGAACACTCGCTAATTATAAGATTCATCTTTAAGTTATTTTAAAGTTATAGTTGCTGAAATAATATTCCCACAATATGTTTAGAGGACTTTCAAATTAATACATAATTTATAAATTATAGTTCTGTAAATCAAATAAGTAAAATTGAATATTATACTTACTTGCAATAAAATATAATTAATTAAGTACGAGGTAAGTCTTAATTTTTGGTGTGTGTAGCAGATGACATCCTCATCCTCATCCTCATCCTCATCCTCATGGGTAGAGTTACTGTAGAAAAATTCCTTGAAATATAAAAATGAAGTTAAAAAACAGTACGTGCCAACGGAATAAAAATAGCATTTTTTGTATATTGCGCTTGACACAGAGTCTCTAGTGTAACATTCCATATATATATATCCTTGGTATTTGATTTTATTTGAGAGACGTTTGTTTGTAATATTTTTGAAATCAAGACGGTTTTATACTTTTATGGGCTAAATTAATTTAGCGACAAATTAAACATGTATGTGACGGTGTGCGAATATTTTATGGCTAGGTTCGTAAGGAGAGGAGAGGGCTCGCAGATTTCACGGTTCATATTTTAAGACCGAATTAATGGTTAAGTTTGAATGTTTTTTAAATTTTCTGTGGTGAAGACACGGGACCAAATCATCCGATTGATTGATTTCTAAAAAATAGAAAGAATTGTTGGGAAGGGGGAGTCCGTATCCTCTGACATACTCAACTTTTGCGTGACCGATGTATAAAGTGCCTATTTGGGGATAGTGCAGGGAAATGTACCATTTGTGCTTTGAGATTCGTGCAGGACGTATATTTGAACGGTTGATATTTTAAAAAAAAAAAAAACACTCACAAGCTGTTTAACAAGAAGAGATTAAGTTTTCTTAAAACTTAATCTTCTCTCTTTAAATTTTTTAGCGGCTTAATTATTTCAAACATCGGTTTCTTAACGGAAATGGAAGATTACATCCTTTAATCACTTCTTGTCTGGATCTTTCTCTATTCAGACTTTAAAATACCTCTATACTCTCATTTATCTTCCTTAGTTTTCACTAATGAATTAAAACAACTGAATATCAATTAAATTATTAATCCTTTCATTAGTGCCGAACAGGAAGTAGGAACAGCAGTCCATGTTTGACTGCGCTGCTTTTGGCGAAAAGAAGTGCATTCTATACAATTCAAATTCTCATTTGATCTCTCTTTGACCAGTCCTGTTCGCTCCGCATTCGCATCGTTGTCGTCTTTTAATTGGAGAAGCCGAGGCGAGAAGGGAATTTTTTTAACATGAATGTTGAGTATTTTGGGTATAGGATATTTGCTATAATATGATACTCGTTTTACTTTTAAATTTATAAACCTTGATACTCAATTAAAAGGTTGATTGCAAGCGCACAACCGATCAATGTAGTACTTAGGGTATCGATCCACAGAGAGTAAGTTAAAACTTCGTTTAAACTTTCACAAATAATTTCAGAAAAAGGTAAATAAAGTAAATTGCAATAGAGTAAATGGGGGGTTTGTTCTAACAATTCCTAAGTTTGGGTTCAATATCCGGAAGAGAGAAGTTTTAAATAATTAAAGTAAATAAAGAGAAGAAAAAGGGGTTTGCTTTCAAGTTAAGGAGATCTAGGGGCATTCGGTCTACAATCCCTTGCTAATTCTATCTAATCGGTATTTGTTTGAATTCATATATGATTTGACGAGGTTTCTAACCAAATATGTTAAAAAGGGTCACTTTCGTGAATTAATAACGTGCCTAGATAATTCGGACTTCACGATTAAGTCCCTCACCCTAGCTATCTAGGTTATGAAGCTCTTGTTAGTCTCTCCTCTCCTCAAATATTAGTACTTCACAATTAAGTTCATCATACCAATATCCAATTTGATTTAAGATGTCCTAATTAGAGTTTGATTTCACCGTTAAGTCCTTCATCAAGTTCCTAACTTTAATTTCTATAGTTCCGGCTTAGATTATAAATTGGTTGATTCCTAATCCAAACCTAAGATATTTGCATTCATAATTTGATACTATCCTATTGATCCTAGTCAATTTTAGATTATTTCAAATCCAAAACGGGATAACTACAATTCAAGTACTAATCATGCAATTAACACAAATGATACATCACAGAAATTAACAATCAAATCCCAATAAACAATCATAATAAAAACAAATAACCGAATAAGATATAATTAAACAAGTTCATGCATTGACCTAAGCCCCTAGAGAGAGATCTACTCACTCTTGGAGAGATCCATTACAAAGTTTGGCAAAATAAGAAGAAATGGAATAAAGAAATGATTACACCCTTGATAAACCTCAAACTTGCCGTAATCTTGCTTAGATCTTCTTCTTCTCCTACTTTTGAAAGCTTCGGGAACTCTAGGAAATTCTGTGGGTTGATCTCCAAAGCTTATGAAAATGGGCATAAACTAGAGATGTAGAGAGAGAGTGTGATTGATTGAGAGATTCCTCATGGAGCGATTGAGATGGCCTCTCTTTTATAGCAAGAGATCATGGCTAATTGGGAGGCTTGAATGTCGGATTAGTGGGGTTAGTGGGTGCTATTCTTAGATTGCTTTTCCAGGAAGTCATCCCCCATCTTAGCTGTAAAAACGTGTCCATGACGTGCCAAAAATAGAATCTGTGTAAAAAATGGGAAATTCTGGTTATCTGCGGGTCCAGTGCGTCCGCACTGGTTGGGAATGCGTCCGCACTAAAGCTTAACTTTCCTTATTTAGCTTCCTGCGAATCCTGCGAAAATCTCTGAGTGCGTCCGCACTGGAAATGGGTGCGGATGGTGCATCCGCACTGATGAATTCCCTGTGTTGTTCTGAAATTGGCAAGTTCCGAGTGCGGGTGACCGACCCGCACTGTAGTTTGAGTGCGGACGCATTACGCTCGGACTTTTTCCTTGGGATGCTTGCGTCGCTGAAAAATATTCTAAGTGTTGAATGCGGGTGGCCGATCCGCACTGTCTGGGAATGCGGACGCATTACGCTCGAACTTTTCTTCTTGCTGAACAAAGGAGTTGAGTGCATCCGCACTGTCTGAGAATGCGGGTGGATGATCCGCACTGGAGAGTTTTTTCTTCATTTTTCATCTTTTTCTGCAATTTAAAGTCCAACAACCGCAGTAACTGGATTCTATATGTATTTTAATCACTTCTTATTCAAAATACATGATATTTAGTATCATTTCATGATAAAAACTAGATCAAATGTGTATATAATTTATACTTATCAATGAACCAATCACAGATCGTACAATCCAAATCTCACCGCTATAGCTATTCTCCTAGCCATAAACAAGCAGTCAAAAGTGATAGCCAAGAGCATTTATATTTCAACAATTCAAATAATTTTTTAACTGTTAATTATTTTTAAAAAATTAAAATCTCTAAAATTTCTAACTCTCACATCTTTAAACTAATTTTAGAGTTTTTATTAAGTCACTTAGCAATAAATTACAAAAGAAAAATAATTTGAGCTAATTATTTAACCAATGTGGAGTTTATCAACAGTTTTTTAATAATAAACTTTTCTTCGTGATTTCTAAATAAGAAACTCTTTCGCATCTCCGAAACTGAATTAGAAACTCTTATAATATGAGAGATGCAGATTCTCTGAAGAGCCTTTGCGAATAAACGCTTCTCACAAAAGTTAAGCTTCGATTATCTAGTTTTTATTTTTTTATTTTTGTGAACAGTACTTGAAAAAAAAATGTTTTGAATGCGTTCTGCTGATTTGCCTGTATATAAGTTTTTATTTTACTTATTTTATTTTTTGTGGGTGGGGGGGTGTTGAATTTGATAAAATATCTAATGCAACCCTAAAAAACACTCAAAATTTCGGTAATCATGAATAATAATATACACAAATAAGGTTTAATTATATTGCAAATATAATATATATATATCATGTATATAAAAAATAATTAGATTTTGTGCAACTTTCACATGCATCAAATAACTTCAAATTTTAACGGTCTTTAATATATCATCAAATAATAATAAATTGTATAAATTTTGGTTATTACGTTATTTATATGTTTATGAACACATCTTAGTTTCATTTTTTAATTCTAATATTATTCCAAGTGATTTATTTAAGCGTACATGGATGAATTGATTATATATGGACAATTAATATAGTGAAGTGTTGAAGGACTGTTGATATTGATATCTGATTATTTGTTAGGTTGATGAAGAATGTCATGGTTGTGTTATCTGATAACACTTTAATTTAATTGTAGCGTTGTTCCGTATTGAATGGGTTTGCCGTTTGCAAGACATGGCCCCCCCCCCCCCCCCCCCCCCCCCCCCCCCCCCCTGAGTTGATTGTTGAATGGAGTGAATAATTGAATTGTAAGTCGACAAGGTAGGAGTAAAACATGCAACATCTCTCTCTCTCTGTAGTCTGTAGCACACGCAGCTAGACGCAAGCAAGCAAGTAGAATATTTGTGTTAATTAATTAATTAATTGATGCCTCTCTCTCTCTCTCTCTCTCGATCCCTTCTTCTCTTCTCTTTATCTTGTTAAACTATTAATTAATTTAATAGAAGATAGATGGTGATACAATATACGGAATTAAATCTGCAGCGATCCAAAAATCTCTGCAATTCTTTGCGATTTCAAATCCCACCCTTCATATGTTTTTTTGAGAAAAAATGCTGGTCATGTTCTCATTTGATTTCATTGATAGAATTACAAAAGTTTTGTAATTACAATAAGATTGAAAAAAAAAAAAAAAAAAACTCAAAACAATTGAGCTATAACAGCACCCTTCATATGTTTTGAGATTTGTGCATTTCAAAAAATGAATAGAGAGATTTGGAATCGCAAAGAATAATTGTGATTCCTACAATATACATACATGTAGATGGAGATGGAGTAAACGAAACGTAGGTAGAAAATAGAAATAGAATGTTCCTGAGCTAGCTTATATTAGTAATTACTTCCCCTCCCGGCCTCCCGGGTTCATGAACTTAATTTAGATTGATTGACATTGATTGTCTTTATTTGGAATGTCACATGTCATATGTCACATGTCACATGTCACAGCACAGACACAGCTGAATGCATGATAAACAATTAAACATATATAACATACATAATAATATGAATCAGTGAAGTGCCGTGCCGTGCCGTGCGTGCACATATATATCTATGAATCTATGATATATAGAGCTGCTCAGCTGACCAAGTTAAAAGTTGTTTTAATTCATGCACAGGCACAGCAGTCAGCACCCATGCGGCGGGCGTTCATCTGAAAGTTTCGGTCGGATTAATTAAGATCTGAAAGTGGGACCGGGACTGGGACCCCAGTGGCAGTGGCAGTAGAGGTAGAGGTAGAGGTAGAGGTAGGATCGATCATGAATCATGATCATCAATTCAATTCAATCAATTCATCAGGGGACAACAATCGGGAGAAGCACAAGGCGCCACGCAATTCGCACACCACGATACCCACTTTCCTCTTTCTTATCTACCACATGCAACTTTATTGCGGGTTCAAATTTGTTTATACAAACCCGCTTCAGGGTTTTCAGTCAAGAATGAGTGACAGACAATAAATAAATAAATATCACTTCCCGGTTGGATTGGATCCCTCTGCGTTGCGTTTCGCTCTCCTCTTCACAAATCACAATTAGAAATAAATAAATAAAAAAATCGATTCGCGTTGCATAATAACTTGTTCCTTTCTCTCCATTCACGGCTCATCTCTCTCTCTAGTCTCTACCCTTTTTATTTATTTATAGAGCTAGCTAGCTATATGTAGATTGGGTTGGAGACTCGGAGTTGTTCGAGATTTGAGAAAGAGATCTATCTTTATCTATATATCTTCATCTTTTAGCTTCCGATTCGCGTGGAAAGCCATTTTAGAACCTTTTGTTTCTTCGTTTTTTTTTTTTTTTTTTTTTTATTTTGGTGGTTGGTTGCTTGTGAATGTTAGGAACCGCTCTGTTTCTCATATCCACACCTTGCTGTTAATTTAATTTATTCGTGAGGCTGAGACTGAGTCTGAGCTCATCTACCCTTTTTGTTTTTTCCCCTTTTTAAAATTTTAAGGCCAACAGAAAGCGAGACTATTAAACAAATCAACTCAAAGAATAGAAGATTCCTCCCAATTCCAATTCCAATTCCATCCCTTTTCAATTTCAAAGGGCGGAATTCATTTCCCCTTCCTTCCTCTGTCGTCTCAATCCCCAAATTCATATTCATTGAGAAATTAGATTCACCTTAATCGAATCCCCTTCAAATCTCATAATTTCCGACCCCAATTTTATGGTTGCCGTGGCCACCGGGGTGCGGCGGCCGGGTTCCCACCGCAGGCGCTCTTCGCCACTGACCCGTAAGCGATCCGCTAACAAATCCAAGCAGCAGCAGCAGCAGCAGCAGGCTTTACTCTTATCTTCACCAACGGCGTCCCTTTCGAATTCCCAGTCTGAGGATTCAGAATCAAATTGCACCATGGCTGCCTTGGAATGCATGATGGGACTGGCACGGGTTTTTGGGATGGAATCTTGTTTGTTATCAGCCGACGAGAGGACGACCACCAATGGGAGCACAAGTCCCGCTTCGCCAGGTAGGAGGGGGAAGAGAAGCACCAAAATGCACCCTGGCCCTGGTTCAAGAGGTTCATCTGTGGAGGGATTGAGAGGGACACCAGGTCGATTAGCTGGATGTGGGTCCAGCTTGAGCGGCGCAGCGTGCATGTTCACGCAACAAGGAAAGAAAGGGGTCAATCAGGATGCCATGCTTGTTTGGGAGGTTAGTTTATTTTCATTTTTTTATCTTTTGTTTTGCTTTATTTCTAACTCATTAGAGAAATGCCATCGTCATATTTATGTTTAATGCTTCTGTCATCTTAAAGGGTAATGGGTAAAAATGGGAAACTGAGTATTGTGTACAATAATTCATGTTTTGTTCCCCTTTTTGTGTTTTTTAAATGTTTTCTTTTCGTTTATCAGCGTCTTTTATCTGCTTGTTGTATGATTTATTTCAGTTTTTTTTTTCATTCCATAAATTTTGTTTTCATTTCTGGTGTTTAGTATCCAAAATAACAGCTTTTAGACTTGTTGAATGTTTCAACATTATAAGCTTTTAGACTTTTTATTCATTGCTTTTACAAGCTACTAATCCCCTGTCAATGATATCAGGCCACATAAATTATTTGCAAATTTCTCATATATTCAATGTTTTGGTATTTGAATTTTCTCTGCCAATAGGTGGGGCCTTCTTCATGAATCTCACCCTTATCCTGATTCAATCTGACTTGGTTGCTCTTATCTATGTCAATCAACTAGATTGGAAATGTTATAATTTTAGACTTTAAGCACTTTAGTACTTCCCTTCATTTATGTCCATGCTACTAATCCCATGTTTGCTTGTCAGATAGACCCACTCCTTTTAAATTATATATTACTGTGTGTATAATGGATAATTTTTTTTAGTACTAATTTCTGAATTAAAATATAAGATGTGCCATTTTCAAATTACCGTTTATTTTTGGATTATTTTGTAGAATTTTGGTCCTCGATCAGACACTACATTATGTGGAGTATTTGATGGTCACGGGCCTTTTGGACATTTGGTGGCAAAGAGAGTGAGAGATCACCTCCCTCTAAAGATCAACTCCAACATGCCAACTGAAGATATATGTGATAATGCCTCTGGTATTGCTTCAATCAACATAGCTTCTGAAGAGACCCCGTTATCTACAGATGCTGGATCTGACAAGGAAGAAGAGAAGAGCGCTGATTTTTATGCTGTTATGAAAGATTCTCTCTTGAAGGCATTCAAAGCGATGGATAAGGATTTGAGGCTGCATGGAAATATTGATTGTTTTTTTAGTGGCACTACAGCTGTTACTGTTGTTAAGCAAGTAAGTCTGTTTGTTTCTTTCTTCCTTCGTTTTACACCAATCTATTCTTTTGTTAGTTTGTTTTCAAACAGCATTTGATTGTTATGAGTACCTAATAACATACTATACTTGCAATTACACCCCTGACATTTCTAAATTTACAATCTAGTTGTACGAAATGACTAATTTTGATCTCCTTAGAATATCTAGATAAGGAGATCAAAATTAGTCATTCCTACCAGGGTACTATCTTCAATTCTGTTGTTCTTGCTACAAAAATGCTGTTTATTTCATATGGTTTGCAAAAGCCTTCCAGCAAATGTTATATATGGTTCTGATTTTGATTGCTATGTTTTTCTTGATTGCTATGTAGGGTCGTGATTTGGTTATCGGGAACTTGGGTGACTCGAGGGCAATATTGGGAACGAGAGATTCTAACAATCGACTGATGCCTGTTCAGTTGACAGTCGACCTTAAGCCAAATGTTCCAAGTATGGCTTTTTTCTTATTGTTTTCTTTTCCTTGCTCTGCACTTTACATATAAATGTTTGTGAGAATTTTTTGGATGTCCATATTTTGTTTGTGTGAATGCTTTTATGAAAATGTTGATGTCTGCTAATATCTGATGTGGACTTGTCTTCGACTTACCCTTTATTTTTCTCAGAATGTAGTTTTACGTGTTAGTGCAATCATGCAACCTAAGCCATGCAGTATTTGTACTGCTGTACTGTTCCGTACCTGATTATGTCGCCCTCCATTAGCACTGTTTATGGCTGAATTAATTCATGATAGGTCAAAGGTCCAATTCAACCCCAAAGAAACCCATGAGGCATGACCTTGAATTTTTTTTGTTATCAGATGCTTGGTGATAATATATATTTGGCCTGTGAAATAGGCACGTGATACTTCTTCAGTAATTTACCATTTGCAATTGCAGTTTTATCCGTCAATATGAAAAATCATAAAATATGGAATTATCAAACAAAATCTTCTGCATTGCAAGATCATCATAAAGCGGCTGAAGAGATTAATTTTTATGGCAGGGGAAGCAGAGAGGATTAGAAAATACAAGGGACGGGTATTTGCACTTCGTGATGAGCCCGAGGTGGCACGTGTGTGGTTGCCAAACTATAACACACCAGGACTAGCTATGGCTAGAGCTTTTGGAGATATCTGTTTGAAGGGCTTCGGTCTCATCTCAGAGCCTGAGGTCTCCTACAGGCGTCTAACCGAAAGGGATGAGTTTGTTGTTCTGGCAACTGACGGGGTAACTCTTCTATTACTAAACCATTGTTATTTATCTTAGGTTTATTACCTTCACTGACTTATTTGTAGATGTCTTGTCAATGTTTCTGAGTGATGTTTGGTAGGCTAATCTGAGGCAGATTCCCATAATATTTTTTGGAGAGGAGGCATGCCTGTGGTTAAATTTCATTGAACATAATACAAAAATGATTTTCCTTTTTTTTTTTTTAGGTTTGGGACGTTTTGACCAATAAAGAAGTTGTGGACATAGTTGCTGCAGCACCAACCCAGTCCACTGCTGCAAGATTGCTTGTTGAGTCGGCAGTTCGCTCATGGCGCCACAAGTACCCAACATCAAAAATCGACGACTGCGCTGTTGTGTGTCTCTTTCTTGACAGTGACTCTGTCTCTGAAGCGGGTACCAGCCTGAACTTTGAAAGAACAGAATCAGAATATGATATTAACAATGATGATGGCAGCATTATGCCTACAGAAGAAGAAAATTTGGTTTCCAGGGCAGACACACTATTCAGCTTGCCTAGGTATGTATCAGGAGGTAATCTGGCTGTTAGCGCGAAGAAATCATCTTAGTAAACATCCTCTCATGATATTTCATCATGCCCAACATCATTCAATTTTGGATGGTGTTTTTTTTTTCATCATTATGAAGTTAGAAGAACAAGGCATGGGACAGTATGGAGGTGTTTATGTTTACCAAGTTACATTTCTGATATTTACTTTGGTTAAGGAGGGTGTGCCGGCTTTATTAGCATGTCGGGTAATCCTCTCTTTTGTATGGTTGCACGCAAGCTTGGGTAGGGTTGCATTTTTTTTTTGTTTTGTAAAATGCCAACTCAGTGTGATTTGTTCAAGTTTTTGTCTATAGTGATTTGGTGCAGCTTTTTATCGCTGAGAGGATCTGGCAGAAATTGCATTATAATGTATTCTTTGAACTGTTATTTGAAATTACAGCCATTTGTTAATTTATTTATTTATCGTTTGGCCCCGTGTTTGAACATTAAAAAAAAAAAAGTGATTGCTTGTTTTTCTGACATAAAAGAGTTGCTTGCTTTGTTTTTCCATTGGAGCGTTTACGAGCTGTTGATTTATTTGCAAGGAAATCTTCATGCTTGTTTATTATCCGGTTTTTTTATTAATCGAAATTAAATTTAATAAATATCGAAAAGGGGGAAGGATTTCGGGTTTTTGCGAAATCTAATAAGGACGGGGACAATGTTAACGTCCATGCGGACGGGCACAAAATCACCGTCCATATTAATCATAATCAATCCCCTAATCTTGACTCAAACGGAGTCGAAAGAAAAAAAAAAAAAAAAAAAAAGGCGGACGGGGACTCTGTCAACGTCCACGGAGTCCGGAAAAAAAAAAAAAAAAAAAGGCGGACGGGGACTCTGTCAACGTCCACGGAGTCCGAACAAAAAAAAAAAAAAAAAAAAAAGGCGGACGGGGACTCTGTCAACGTCCATGGGTTATTTTACCCTCCTCCCTCTCGTACGCGAAGACAGACCGCGAGACAGAAAAAGACCCACGCGAGAGACAGCGAGACCCACAGCGCACGCGAACGACCGGCCAAGACGCACGCTCCACGGACGGTGAGGAAATTCTCGTCCTTGGCCGCAGATCACGCCCCACCTACCCAGCTTCGACGTCTCCCACCTGCCCAGCACCGACGTCACCTTGATTCCGCAAATTTCGGTAATTTTTTTTTTAACTGAAAAAAATTAGTATCAAATCAGTTAATTAAATCCAATTTTATATTTAATTTGTTGTGAAATGATTAATTTTAGTAATTTGATGTTTATATTTTAGTAAAATTGATAAATTTGTAGTTAGGGTTTAGAAAAATATGGTGTAATCAATTTTGTTTGATTAATAAAAAAAATTAGTGTAAAAATGAGTTAATTAATAATAATTTTACATTTAATTTGTTGTGAAATGATTAATTTTATTAGTTTGGTAATTGAATTCTAGTAAAATTGATAAATTTGTAGTTAGGGTTTCGAAGAATATGGTGTAATCAATTTTGTTTGATTAATCAAAAAATTAGTGTAAAAATGAGTTAATTAATAATAATTTTACATTTAATTTGTTGTGAAATAATTAATTTTATTAGTTTGGTAATTGTATTATAGTAAAATTGATAAATTTGTTGTTAAGGTTTCGAAGAATATGGTGTAATAAATTTTGTTTGATTAATCAAAGCATTATTTTGATTATTCCCAAATCAATTTTCTTAGTTCATTCATTTCGAATTATTGGTAACGTAAAAAATTTAGTGCAAGTAGTTTAATGATTTAGAATGTATTACGAAATTGAATTGATCATTCTATTAGTTTATAAGAATTGATAAATTAGAGAATTTACACCTCTTATTATATTTATTCATGTTACTGTCAATATTACTGATAACTATTTATGTATAATAATGTATCAAAATGGTGGATTATAAAATCTTATCTTGCTATATAACTTCATGTTTTTTTTTTGTGCAAGCGAAATTGATATGCCTTCATGTTACAAGTAATTATTTCAAAATTTTATTCATGCAGAATGTCAAGTAGCCGTGGTCCGTGTGGCCCTACAGATGCTGCAGCTGCGAATAATGAGGATTTTTTGGATCCGTCATTATCAGCAAACAATTTTAGCGATTTATTATGGATGCCGCACGAGCAACATAAGATCTCACAGATAAATGATGATGTAAGTTACGGAATTAATCAAGTAATATATATTTTTATAAAATGATATAAGTGTTTAAATTAGAGTATTTTATTTCAATCAATTTGTATAACATTAACAGGATTACAGAGATAGAGGGGTTCAAGTTCGACACCTCTGGAATGGGATTGCGTACCACAACCTTTGTGAGCCATTCTTGCTAAGACTCGGCTTGTATTAGGTGTCTCGAATGAGTAACATAAATATCGACCCTGCACTTCTCGCTAGTCTCGTGGAGCGATGGAGACCAGAAACTCACAGCTTTCATCTTCCCGTGGGAGAGATGACGATAACTCTTCAGGATGTTTCTTGTCTCTGGGCGTTGCCGATCACGGGGTCGCCGGTAACGGGCCCTTCTGACGGTGATTGGTCTAACTTAGTAGATGAACTTCTCGGAGCTGGGACCGCAAATGCGGTGCTTAAAAAAAAGAAGAGATCTGGGCCGAACGACCCTCAAGTGGTTCACAGTATTTCTGGTTATGCCATAAATTTGAAGTTATTGCGTGATCGGTTTACTGCGATGCCGGGTGAGCCTACAGATGAGCAGGTACGCCAGTACACCAGAGCTTATGTACTCGACTTGTTCGGATCTATACTTTTTGCTGATTCTTCGGGAGATTCGGTTCCGGTAATGTATTTACAATTATTACAAAATCTTGATGCACCGAATCAATACAACTGGGGTGGGGCTGTTCTGGCATATCTCTATCGGAGCCTTTGTGCTGCGGCACAGCGTAAAACAAAGATTATGACGGGCCCGACTGTGCTTCTACAGCATTGGTGCTGGTCTCGATTACCGACCGGCCGTCCTCGTGCCAGACATAATTGGACTCCAAATTGGCGTGATCCGGATGAACTCCGTTGTCCTGCATTCGGAGAAAAATGGTGTTATCTCCATGATTACCATGTAGGTCACCATCGGAGTGGTGTTAGTTATTTTCGCAACGAACTGCAAAAGCTAGAGGATTACATGGTAATTTGAGAACCTTACAGAGGGATGTTAGCTGAGGTCCCGAATGCGCTCCCGTTTCGAGTATATGAAGAAAGCGGCGTATGGCTAGCCCGTGTGCCACTTGTACACTTTTGGATAATTGAGCATTATTATCCAGATCGTGTGATGAGGCAGTTCGGATTTTCACAGGTCATCCCACCGCCACTCCCGCTTGCGGAGGATGAGGTACGCCGATTACACAAAATTATTCACAATGCCGTGTCGGGACGAGGAAATTGGTACAATGTGCACAGAAATTATGTTGATCAGGCATCTAATCCAGCAGACCACTTGGTTGTTCCAACCGGGTATTGGAGCGAAATTGAGATATTGCTATATCGACATTGGTTCCAGAATCACTGCATTTTCAATATCTTCCTGGGAAAACGGTGCATAGAGGGTCTCGATAATCCCATCCCAGAATACAGAGATGAGATTGGTGAAATATGGTACATCCCCAGTGCCCCGAAATCCACGCGTGATGTAAGTTTTATTAAATTAAAAATTTATTATCTATTGATATTATAATTTCTTGTAGGTGATGACGTCTTTTTTTATTTTGTAGGCATTACGAGGGATCAAGATCGTCTCGGGCGCTATGCAACTGGTCAAAACGAAGACTTACAAAAAAATAGGGAAATTTTTCCTCAAAGCAAGCTGTGGCCTTCTCAGAGACAACGGTATGGAGCCTAAATTACAAAGCATGTTTAGGGAGGCCAATCTTCCGGACAACATCGATGACATCTCAGATGGCGACGTTTCAGATGATCGAGAACCCATTCCTGTGTTTCCTAACGATGAAAATCCCAACTATCATGAGAGATGGTTCGAAACAAATGAAGGGTTAAATGAATGTTTCGGAGGATTCGCAGCCGGACCTAGTCAAGTTAATCTGGTAAGTATAATAAAATGAAAATACTTTAACCTGTTGTCAATTATATTTATCAAGATTGTGAAATATTTATTGTAGAGAGCGGAGAATCAAGGCACGGCCACGCAGGGCGAGACGGAACCTAGTCAGGTCTATCAGGGTGAAACACAGGAACAACCCTTACAGTTCTTAGCAGCACTTGTTGGCAACGACCCATCGCTGCTTTTCGCGCAAGACAACGCAGGACCTAGTCAAGTTTATCAGGTAACCGCAAATACATTTGTAAGAAATTTCAAATAAGTTCTTATTATATTGATTACAGTACTAAAATATGCATTGCAGGAATCAAATTATTTTGTCAATTGGGACGATACATTCTGTACACCGACGATGGCAGCGGTTGAGAGCCAGACTTACCATGAGGTACCTGCCCAGGAGGCGCAATACATGAGTCACACAGGACCTAGTCAGGTCCTTCAGGTGAGATTTGAAAAACTTCAAATTTGAAGATAAATTACAATGATTATGCTTACGTAATATTACAATGATTGTTACAGGATATCGATGAGAATATCAGGTTGCCTTCACCAGTTGTTACTGGTACACAGGTCGACGTAGCACCCAGTCCGGTCATGACGCCACGTACACAAGCAGAGGAAAACTTTTTTGGCCCATCGTACAACAATGTCTACGTCAGGCGTAAGAAAGCGGACAAGGAACAAGCAAGAGAGCGCAGATACCCAGCACGCGACCGTCAGCAACCGGACAGGTTCACTTTTACTTAGGTGTTTTTCCCATGTGTTAACTGAATGTTCTCGTTATTTAGTTTATGTATTTGTGGTAAGAACTATGTATGCAGACTTGTTTGATTTGGACTTGTTATTTAGTTTATGTATTTGTCGTAAGAACTACGTATGCAGAATTGTTATTTAGTTTATGTGTTTATGTATCTGTTTTGCTAAGAATTTGTGAGTTTGTGCTACGCATCTATGCTTCGTCCAACTGAAAAAAAAATCCAAGTTTCGGCACTTGAAAATAAACATAGTCTCCAACTGAAAAAATAAATAAACATAGTAGATCAGAAAAAAAAAAACATGCATATAGGAATACATGAGTCTGATATCATAGTCTCCGACTGTAACTAGAAGAAGGTCCTGAAAAAAAAAATATGAACAATTAAAAAATTGATGATCCAAATAAGAACAATTAAAAAATTTATCCAAATTTAGAAGATCAACAAACCTGCTGCATGCATGTCAGACGTAGAATGTCTCGCTTGTTGTCTCGCTCTACTACTAGAAGAAGCCTCTAAATAAATAACAAAACAACGCAAATTGATATAATTCGGCGCAGTGCCAGATAAATTGTAAAATACAGATATTTGCAAATAAAATGAAAAAATAGATAACCTGCTACACGTCTGTCGGATGTGGAACGTCTAGCCTGGTGTCCCACCCTTCTTCCTTGCATTTCGTCCATCGTCATGTTTATACGGTTGTGCTTTCTCCTACCCTTTTTGATTCTATTCTTGTCTGGGATAATTTTTGGACCGTCAATGAGCGGCCATTCACATTGGTTGCCAAAGAAGTGAAATTCACCACTCCAAGTTTCGGCTAGTTTTTGAGTGGAATACAATTGATTCACGAACTGATTGTGGTCATAACGCCGTTCCCGACACACGGCAAGTACATGAGCGCACGGAATACCTGTAAGCTGAGGTTTAAGACATGCACATTGTACCGAGTTTTCATTACTTATGACAACCTTATAACTGAAGGTTTCTATTTTATAACTTGCATTTCCGTCTGCCTGCATGTATACGACTCTCTCATCATGAACCTTTACCTCGTGTTCACCGTGCAGCCCGAGTGGCGTGGACTGCATTGGCATGCATTTGGTGATCCTTTTTCTTAGTACATTCTCAACTCGCGCTGACCAAGGCTGCTCATCGGCTATGCGAGCCAGTGCTTTCTGTCGCCTCTCCGTAAACCACTTTGCACACTTCCAAAATGTAACATCCACGAGCGCACGAACTGGCAGTCTTCGAGGATCTTTGAATACCGCGTTCAATGATTCAGAACCATTAGTAGTCATTACTCCCCAACGATATCCGCCATCCAAGTGTTGATACACCTTCCATGGTCTAGGCATCTCGTTATGATTGTCAGGTTTGTATTTACCGACAGTTTTTAAGTATTGAACTGCATTCGGGCTTCTCTTTCGCAATAGTTCAAAGAACTCCTGAAATCTCCGTGGCTTCTTTTTTTCACAAGTATTTTAAATAGTTCACAAATTTTTTTACTGTGTACATTTTTCATCAAATTCTCGGCGACGTGCTGTGAACACAATCTGTGAACGCACTCGTTGCCTTCCTCGTACCAACCACCATATGGATCTTTGAATACTTTTTTTATCCCCATGTGCCGGTCGGAAACGACGCACATGAACCTATTGCCGATTACCTCAGTACGCAACCACCTCATAAACCATCCCCATGTGGGAAAACTCTCTTCCTCAACTAATGCATAAGCGATGGGAAGCAACTGGTTCTCAGCATCGTAACCGCACGCCATCAACAATCTTCCTTGATACCTGCCAGACAGGAAGCATGCATCAATACTAATGACTGGCCTGAGATGAGGCACTGCAGCAATGCACGGACCGTAAGCCCACACGGCTGCCTTAAACAATCTTTCTCTTGGATCATCCGTGGGTACGTGCGCAACTCCATATTTTGTTCCGGGGTTTGATCTTTTAATTGCTTCCAAAATTGGGCTGAGAAGGTTGTAAGAGGCTTCCCAACTACCGAATATATGAGCGAGTGCCAGCTCCCGGCCACGCCACAACTTGTTATATTTGGGAATAATTCCATTGTATTTCTTACGGACTAGCCCTTTAATGGTTTTAATGTTCAAGGTAACATCTTCCCTAATATCTTCTTTTATAACCCTGGCGACCAAAGCTGCAGTCATTTGTGCATGATCAGTACGATTAGCTGAGGCAAAGCACGTATGTGGTCCTTTAACTGTTCTAATTTCCCACTTGGATGAAAATAACCCAGACTTGGCATACAAACGCCACTCACACCTTTTGTCTTTGCAGTTGAATACCAAGGCTGTCCTACTGCTCTGCGTGGTTGTTATTTGAATATTCTCGCCGATGTGGTAATCACCTACTGCAAATTTTATAGCATCTTTTGAAGAGTACTCTTTACCTACACCAAGTGGATCATGAACATGTTGGGCCGTACCGAAGAAGTCGACATCTGCCTCTCGGAATGCAGAGATGTCATTGAAGCTTGCCACGGGGTGCCTCACACCACCGTCGGATATGGGATAAGATTCGGTCTGGATAGGTGGTGTATTCTGCGGGATATCCCCTTCGGAATCATCTTCATTATTCCAATCGTCGTCGTTCTCACAGGAGTCAGCGTCATCTTCGTCATCACTTTGCGGCACATCATCAATATTATCACAAGGATCGCGTACCTCCGGTGGATCAACCCAGGGATTGTACTCATTATTACGTTCAGGATAAGAACCACCGACCTCCGACGGATCAGTCCATGGACTGTACTGATTATTGTATTCTGTCTGAACAGTTTGTGACAAATCATTCACATCGGGATAAGGATCCGGATAAAGAACTTGCCTCTGTGTTTGTTGTGTTTGACGGGGTTGGAAGTGACTGGGACCCGCATAGTTATCACTATATTGGGTCTGCCGAGGTTCTGGTTGCGTCAGATGGAGATAAAGGTCTCGTCTCGGTGTTTGTTGTATCTGATAGGGTTCAAAATGGCTGGGACCCGCATCGTTAGCACCATATTGGGTCTGTCGAGGTTCTCGTTGTGTCTCCGGTATCAATTCAATGTATAAATCAACAAAAGAGTACTGAGTCTGAGCAAGCATACTTTGGTTATAAATACCTCTCCAAGTCTGATCGCACACGATTTCTATGCTCTCATAATAACGGTTGGTTGTTGTACCAACATTAACCCGTGCATGTGCTTTCAAGTTGTACTCACTTTCGGAATATCCAAGTTGTTGATAAATTTCACCTTTCACATCATACCAAGATTGTTCACCAGTTACGCTCAATGCGAATTGAGAGCTAGTACTATACTGTACTCCACTTTTACCGTATTGTATTTGACCGCCAAAATGAATCCTCAATATTAACATGATTATTTTTTTTATCAATAGCCTACAAAAAAATAAATAAATCACGTATAATTTATTGTTCCAAATTACAATTCTTACAATTCTTACAAAATAAATGAATAAATCACGTATAATTTTTTTAATGTATCATTTAAATAATGAATAAATCACGTATAATTTATTGTTTCAAATTACAATTTTTACAATTCTTACAAAATAAATGAATAAATCACGTATAATGAATAAATCACATATAATAAATAAATCACGTATAATTTATTGTTTCATTTAAATTTGTTTTCATAAAATTACAATTCTTACAAAAATAAATAATCTAGAGAATATAAATTATGTCAAATAATAAATATAAGAAATCTTAACAAGTAGATAATTTTCATAAGATATATATAATTATTACAATCTTTATCAAATGAATCAATAGAAGCAAATATTTAATCTACTGGCTAACTAGAAATTAAATATAAATTAAATTGAGATACCTTAGTTTTAGAATTTGATGATTTTTTCTCCTGAAGGATGCGCCTTCTTCTCTGAGTGCTTCTGAGTACTTCGAATGAAAAAATTAAGCAAAGCTTACGAACATAGTGTTTTTGCGTCGGGCTTAATAGGATTGAAGGACGCAAATTTTTTCACCGTCCATAGGGACGGGAATTGTGTCACCGTCCGCCTTTTTTTTTTTTTTTTTTTTTTTGTTCGGACTCCGTGGACGTTGATAGAGTCCCCGTCCGCCTTTTTTTTTTTTTTTTTTTCCGGACTCCGTGGACGTTGACAGAGTCCCCGTCTGCCTTTTTTTTTTTTTTTTTTTTCTTTCGACTCCGTTTGGGTCAAGATTAGGGGATTGATTATGATTAATATGGACGGTGATTTTGTGTCCGTCCGCATGGACGTTAACATTGTCCCCGTCCTTATTAGATTTCGCAAAAACCCGAAATCCTTCCCCCTTTTCGATATTTATTAAATTTAATTTCGATTAATAAAAAAACCGGTGTTTATTATGGCTTTCGTAGTTTTATCAAACTTGTCCGAGAAGCAAGAAGAAACAAAATGCTGGGCTTTGTAGGCCTTGTTTTCAGCCGAAATAACCACAAAAATAAGCAAACAATAAAGAAAAACAGTCCGTTATTCCTTTTTGATTAGATTGTTGTTCCTGATAGCCATCTTGTGTAGAAGGCTAATGCCTCTTTGGGTTTGTACTCTGGAACAGCGTGCCCAGAACCCTGTTAAATAGATAGTCATGGAACATGAAAATAACTGAGTATTCAGTATTCAAGGACTGATAGATATATAGATAGATAGATAGATGAAAGGAACAGTGAAGTGAAGTCAGGGAGGCAGCCGTACCTTTACAGTCATAAAAGTAAGATTATGATCATAACCTCGAACATACCTGGAACAAATCCAAAGTTGCAAATTCAACTCCATAAAAATAATAAATTGACAAACAATCGATCGGTCTTTTATTAATTTGATGATAGTAGTGTAGTGTGGGCACTAAAAAGCAAGCAGGTTAAGCTGAAAACCATCAATATATATAATACCCAAAAGGAGAGCGATAGCTGAGAGGCGAGAGGGGAGAGGGGAGAGGGGAGAGGGGAGAGATTAGATTACCCAGCTACTTGGTCATTCAAGAACCAAGGTCTCCACTTATCAATAGTTTTATATCCAAGTGCACGGGTCCATGCTTCTGTCCCACTAAAAGGTATGCACAGATCATGATCTCCACTGAAAATCACAGCAACAACAATTTTATTATTGTTGTTGTTGTTGTTTTTTCTATCATTCCATTCAGTTTTGAATGGAAAACAGCAACCTTTGTTGCTTGAATATTTTAAATCTGGCTAAGGTACCTGTATATAAGTGCACGGTAGCCCTGAGTAGTAAGGTTCTTGTGATACTCTAACATGCTTCCAGTGTCATGTGTGAAATCTATTTTTGCTGTGTACAACTCCCACGGTCCCGTTATATTTATCTAATTAAACAAAAATGGAAAATAAATTTAGTGTTCTTGGGGGAGGAGCGTTTTTAGTAAAATCATAAGTTTTATCACAGGCATGTACCCTCTCTGCATGAATTGCAGAACGCACTGCTTGGTTGTTGAGCCATGAACTAGCAATCTCATCACTCTGCATGAGAGAGAGAGAGAGGAGATCAGCGAGAGGAACCACCATACGCAAATTTGGCATCAAAAGCATTGTTAAAAAACGTGGCATGGTCCAAATGTATCAGTTACAAAATCATGACCATTACCAGCATTTACTAAAGTTGCGTAGGCACTAAGTACCTTTTTCTTCCTATGTGCCTGGCATTGGACGCTGAGTCTGTGTCTACATTTTATTATGTGGGGTTATTTTCAAATAGCTAGGTCTTAATGGTATTTGCTATTCTTTCAAGCAAGCCTCTTATGGTAGTACGAAGAAGTATAAACAAAGAAACTATTTTTCTAAATAACATTACCGTGCATGGAAGTGATCTTCCCAGCTCTGGCCATGTTGGCACCCGACCTTGTTGCACCATCAAATTCAGAGGCCATGCACGGCCAAACATTCTTTTTCTAACACGGAGTGGTCGTTCTGTTTCACCTAGCTTTCTAAAACTTGGAGGCAACTGGCTCTCTACAAACTCAGCTTCCTGTTGCTCAGGACTGTGGAAGCATGGTTCTAGGATGTGGTACTTGTTCAAATCCTTCAGCTCCTAATTTAAGAAGAAGAGACTTTCAAGATGTCAAATTTTCAAAATTTAGGTTGCAGATCAGGCAGGATTTCTGTTTTCCAGCTTTCTTTTGGTCAATTTTGGTAATCTTATTCGTATATCTCATTCTTTTGGTAATTTTGGGATTGTTTATTTGTTTAGGTTTATTAGGAAGGACTTAACTCATTTTTTGATGAAGTGATAGTAAGTGCAATAATTAGCTCTATTCCTTGAGAAAAATTTGGGTCCAACGCATCATACTCAAATTTGAGTCTGATGGGTTTGGCGTCTGTCCGATCTGCTTTACAATTCATGCACATCGCTTCAATATTTGTGCGAATCTAGTGTGCACGAATCCTAAAAGTGGATCGGACGGACGCATAACCCATTGAACTCAAATTTGAGTCCGATGGGCGTCGGACCTAAATTTGTTCCCCTATTCCTCGTGTTTATTCCTATTTGAGTTGAGAATACCCGGAGTTAAACATCATGACAATTAACTCTTTTCCAGAGGGAAAGATCAACTCAACGCCCCTTTTGTTTTAATTTCCACCTTCATTCAAATTTTCATTATTCCCAAAAATACAAGTACCAAAAAGTGAATCATGAATAGCATTACCAGTCGAACTTCAGCTATCTTCTCTTGGCAGGTTTCATTTTCATTCATATAGTAGCTTCCTGCACATACGGTATGGACCTCCTGAAAAGCAACAAACTGAGTTAGCACTCTTAAATCTTATTCCGAGTAGAATTGAAGATTATACGGGCCCAGTTTTCCTATGCCCAACATAAACCCAAATCATTCAAATGGCAACAACTTCTGTGTTTGTATGGTGTTAAAGGATTTGTTGGGATAAGTAATAGCCAAAAAAGTTAGTAAAAAGAATGCAATAGACACAAAGCCTTCCAGTTTCTACAGCCGATCAGTAACTATATACAAAGACGAATCGGGTCACACAGTGGGCCCTGGCAAAATAAGTTCAAGAATGCTACAACTTTTGTCTCCAGTTAATGCAAAACAAATATATATCTAGACTAATAAGTAGATTCCATAATATCACTATGAAATATTAAAAACTCATATTCTGACATACTTGGTACATATCTTCAGATATAAGGCCCATTCCATGAGCAAATGGCACAAAAGAATTCCCATCATATTTCACATCAGTGAATCCATTGCCAATCAAATAACCCTGAACAAAAGAAATGTTGGTGTTCAAGACATACAATTGCTTTCACAAGACCAATGTAATATTTTATAAAAACATTCGAACCTTGAAGTTAATAACAGGCTTTACACCCTCTGTTATCCCTGTTTATGAAATGCATATTAAAAAAATTCAAAGATGAGATAGTTAGCAATCAAGTAGCATTTTCATAATTTGGTAATGCTGTCAAAATAATCCTTAAGATTTTCCTTATATCTGATCCCTGGTGAATTTTGTTTCTCGTTAAGTAGATAGATGACATACCTTTCACAACCTCAGTAGCTAGGGTCGGTATATAAACTCCAGCATATGACTCTCCAGATATATAGAAAGGATTATCAGTAAATTCTGGGTACAACTCAAACCACTGCTTAAAAGTGAAAAGGCAGAAACTTTTAGTTAATTATTTCTACAGCCGGAAAGGATATGCTACTGTTGAAGAAATCCAACTGGTGCTGGTCCAGCATTAGCCAGTATATCTCTGACAGTTCAACAATAAAGAAGAAAAGAAAAGTGACCTTTAAAAGAAACTTGTGTGAATCAGCAGCTGTCTTGATGTCTCCAGTGGTGTAATCCGAATGGTCAAGGGAATAAGACAACCCAGTTCCAGCTGGAGAGTCTAAGTAGATTATACTAGAGACCTGATTGGATGAAAGTAAATCAAAGCATGACTAATTTTCTTCTGGGCAAAAATTACACAATACTACTATACTAGAAGGTTGCCTTAAAAAAATGAACATGGAAAATTAATCGTGAAAGAAGCAAAAAGAATGGTGCCAATTGGGGGCGATCAATGGGTAGGAAGTTGAAGTCGCTAATAAAACAGTGGTTTTGCAGCTTTATTATTGGCATGTAATAACTAATAACTACTACTCTGTGATTATTAAAAACAAAGGTTAAAGGTTAAAAAGGTTCCTCAAGTGGCAAAAATAAAAAGTAGGTGCAAAAGGAAAAAGAAAAAGAAAACAAAGACCTTACTTTGGACCAGCTATAAGGATTGAGATGCAACTTGGGGTTATTTCCAGCCTCAAAATTAAAAGGACCTGAGAAAGAAGGCATCTTATTAATTAATTGTTAATGCATTTAATTTGGCCACAAACTCTATTATGATTTATGAAGATATATAGAAATTGTCAAGGCCTAGCAAATACCGTTCTCATACACAAATCCATCAAAGCTAGAGCAACCTGGTCCACCATTCATCCACAGTACAACAGGGTCCACAGCTGGGTTCCCTTCAGAGATCACCAAGTAGTAGAAGAGATTCCTTCCATGCTCCTCGTCCACAGTTATATAACTTTGATAGATAGATATTTAGCAACCTCGATCGAAAATTAGATGGACAGCAAAAGGAAGTAGTAAATTAATTAGTACCCGGAATAGTGGTTGGAGGGGAGAGAAGCAGAGAAGCCTGGAAGCTGAGTGATGAAATGACTCTGAGGGGCAGCAGAGATGGAGACGACACTACTGCTCAAAAACAACAAGATCAAACACAAGGTAGAAATACAAATGCCCATGGCCATGGCCCTCACTCCTCCCTCCTCCCTCCTCCCTCCTCACTGTTGCTGGATTCCTTCGTTTTATATTCCCAAAGTTTCGGTGCCTATTTTTTAAAGCAAAATCTTCCGTGATTTTTATTCATGCCCACTGTTTACCTAAATCCGCCAACTCGATCCACAAAATCTGAATTCTATCAAAACTACTCAAACCGGCTATCTAATAGCCGGTTTCTAATTTTTATTAGGAACCGGCTATTAGATAGTAGGTCCTTAATTTTTTTTTTTTTTTTTGGAAAAAGCCCCGTAAAGGCCGTAAGGCGGCAAAATCCAGTGCGTTTGCTTCCAACTATTTATTTTTAGCTTATATGGACATCATATTTTAATGCAAATATGAGCAGATCGTCATCCATTTACAAGTTGTTACCATGTAATTTATTTATTTTTATTAAAATTTTATAATTTTTTGATATGTTTCTTTAAAATTAGATAGAAAAATAAGGAGGGTTCCACTGCCTCAATTTTTCATGCCTCTATTGTGCCTCCAAATCTAAACCATACATCACAATATTGATCAACGCACCAGATTGAAAGTCTGATCAGCGAAAAAAATTGCTCCAATTTGTTTGTATCATCTCCAGTTTTCCCATCTCACTCTCTCTCTCTGTTTGGACTCTTTCCCCATCCCTCCCAATCGCCCCCAAGCTTTGTACCTCTTCCTTCCCCTGCCGAACTCACCTCCAGTCCGACCACCCCCTTTCTGGCACCACTCTGCACCCTTCGAGCCCCTTCCCCTCTTGACCTCTCCCCCACGCGCCCTCCCCACCCTCACCCCTCTCCCCCACGCGCTTTGCCTCAGTCGTTCCTCAATGCCTGCGCAAAGGCGATGCATACTTGAGACACGTAGAAGGTGATGAAAACCGACAACTCCTCTACTGGTTAGGGTGTCTCTCTCTCTCTCTCTCTCCCCCCCATGCCATGACGAATTAGAGATGAAAAATTAGAGCTGAAAGTGTAATTTAAGCTTAATTGGTATTGTGACCAAATATTAGTTGTAATTTAAGCTTAATTAGGTAAAGGGATTTGAGACCAAATTTCACATTGCAATAATGTGAAGCCTAGTTGCAAAATTTCAACATAATTGGGATTTGGGACTAAGGCATAATTGTAAAACTAGACCTCTTTAATTTGAAATTTGGTTGAGACCAATTTCATTACTCTTTTGTGCAGATTTAGCATTCAGAACTACAATGATTGTGATCAGGATATTTGCTTATGACGAAAAGGTTCATCTCTACTTCCAAATTAGTCCCGTAAAACTTCTTTTTTTTTTTTTAAAGAGTTAGGCTAATTTGTTTCCTTTTGTATTATCTTACTGTACAGGTTGATTATAGCTACTTCATAGCTTTTGCTGGTGTAGCAGTGGGCCTTGCTATTTATTCCTGGTATGTGTACTATTTCAACATATTTATATATTAATTTGTCATTGTATCATTGTATAAATGCAATTTCTTTTTTGCTTCTTTAATCCCTTGTGTGCATTTCTTTGTTCTTTCTTTTCTGAGTTGTTCTTTTTTCCCTTCTCTCATTAGAAAAAATTAACAAAAATTTTCTTTTGATTTAATGCAGGAGTACTGATAAGGATGAGCGATGAGCACAAGTAGCAGTGGATAATGATGAAAAATCGATACCAGATGAAGAAGCACAAAGTGAATCCTCAGATAATCAAATTGCTCAAAGAGAAACCGATAAGCCTAAATCCGATCATGTGAAGCATTTCCCATCTACCTCATCAGATTTTTCAAAATAATTATCAATTAATTGAAAGCCGAAGAATGGAAGCAAGTTCATGTTTTATCAATTTTGGGATGATTCAAAGTTCATGTATCATTCTCTTTTTTCACTTTTTTTAGGATAGTTTGATATTTGTGGTCATGGTTTCAAAGAATTGAAGTTCACATGTAAACTATAGGAAGTGGTACTCAAAAAAAGAAAAAGATAAAGAAAGAATAATTTTTATGTCATGGTGTTATTTTTTTCATCCGTTGTATATTTTGCTCAAAATAAGACTCCACACAGACACTTGCCAGAACCAATACCAGTGCTCTAACTGGCACCAAATTTTGATTATCAAAACAGAAATATTTGTTGAATAGTTTAAGATTGAAGCATATATTGATAATAGAATATATTTATAACACAAATATTTATAGATTTTATCTTGTTCTTAATACAAACTATCGAAGCTGTATTTTTATGCACCCAATTGAATCAACATAATGTTCCGAAAAGCATGAACATCAAATAAAATCCTATAAGAATATGATTCTTAGCATGTAAAATAAATTGACATACACTCTGTACCAATCAATAGCATAACATTAACCAACAGTATTGCATCAAGCACAACAAAAGAACTACAAATAAGAGCAATCAAGAAAGAGAAATCAACAGAATCAAACCTGATCTTTGAACTCCTTTTATCAATATATAAATAAGGACTTGATATCTCTTTTAAATTTAAAAAAAAAAAAACAATTCAATAGATTTGCCATACATATAATGACCAAGGACCAAACTGCCATACATATCATACATGAATCCATACACAATTTTACATCAAAAATAGAATATCCCAAAAAATAACATAAACACTATCATCACTAATGACCAAAATGTCCCTGTCCATTTAGTTTTGCTAGTATGGGCGAGCTTAACATTGCAGGCGGCGTCACATCTTTGCAAAATTGAAGACTCCGAGCACAGTTAAGCATGATGAATGCAGACTAAAGATGTTGGTACTGAACACATGAAAATTGAACCCTTATTCCAACCTCAAGCATTAAGAGCTTCTATCTATGTGGTTTTCCAGGAGCTTCTCAAATTGCTTTTAATATAACCTTCTTTATTCATCATTCATGATTGATGGATGGGTCCATATCTACAAAAAACAAAGATGCTTTCTATAAAAAAATATGTCAGAAAAAGAAGCTCAAAACTATTGAACAAAAGACGTTTTTTATGTTACTTTTTATTAGATTTCTCCAATGTGAAAGAATTATTATTTAGTCATTACAATTCTTATTCAAAGCCTTAATCCATATTAGCATGACTAATTTTGATGCTTATTCATCATACCTATGACTATTTTTTTTTTTGGGAGGTGTACCTATGACATACCTGTGCTAGTGCCTCAATAAAACTGGTTTTTCTAGTATAACAGTTGATCCACTGGCTCTGGCAACTGCTGATGTGGACTTTAATATAGTCTTACCTGTAAATTGCTTTGGTATGAAACAAATAAAGCATTTGGAAATGATAAAAATAAGAATCGAAACTGCTCAGTTCAAAGTAACCAAACAAATTAACATGGATGTTACGAAAAAGTAAAGAAATTAACCTGATCAAAGGTTCACTGAGGACGTCGGAGGAGACGCAAAGGAGCATCGAGAACTGCATGGAGGGATCGGGGGGAGGGGGCTGAGGGTGGCGTGGGGGGAGAAGGCACCGAAGAAGGGTGAGGGAGGGGAAGGGAACGAGCGGGGGCGGGAAGGGTGGGGGCGTCGGAGGTTGCGCGGAGGGGTCGGGAGAAAGGGGCTGAGGCCGCGCTCGGGAGAAAGAGAGAGAGGAAGAGAGGCAAATTGTGGGATTTGGGGGTTGGGCAAATGACAGAGACGAAGAGAGCACTGGAGATGATTTCTTCAAATATTTTCACTAATGATTTTTTAATCTTGGCCGTTGATGAAACTGATTGATGAACGGTTCAGATTTGGAGGTTAAGTGGAGGCATGAAAAATTGAGACAGTGGAACCCTCCTCATGTATATATATATATATATATATATGAGGGGGGTTAAAATGCACCCTCCTTTTCGTGCTCCTAACCTGCTCCCCAATCTTAACCGTACATCTAATATTAGAGAGCGGACCAGGTTTTCTTCTCCCCAAAACTCTTCGTTTCCAAAAAAGCACGCTTAATTGTGCTCGTTTCTCTCTTGTTCTCAAAACCGCTGCCGCTCTCCAGTTTGAAAGTGAAAATAGCAGCTAATCGTGACTCTCTCCTCCGCACGATATAGTCGCGATTGACTCCTATCTCCATGTATCGTATCTCGTCCTACTTCACCACCAATCATGATTCCAACTTCTTTGATGTAATCTCTTTTTAAAAATTATTGCTTTCAATTTGCAAATTGTACTCGGTGCAAAAGGGAGAATCATGCTCCTCGTTTTCTGCAAACCTGTTCATAATTGCAATTATGTTTCTTTGATGAAAGAATCGCTAACTCAATCGATTCTCTCAGCCTTTTGAGATTGTAAAATTGTATGGTCAAAATCTATCAAATTATTGCCAAGTGAGAATCAATATAAAATTATAGAGACTCAAAACTCAATCAGATTCATAGTTTTTTGTAGGTCAAGTTTGTGACAATACACAGTGATCATGCAGTTTACCAGTATGGGATTCAGCAAATGTTTAAAATTACTTAAAAATTCCAATAAATGAAAACTCGAAGTACAGAGGTGTCATGATGTGCTCTATCCATGAGTATTGTTTGGGGGCAATCTATGTCCAGTAGCTAGGTTTTCAGTTTTATTTTCTTTTGACTTTTTTTGGATTTGGTACTGTAACAGTAAGGTGCCTATTGCCTTTCCCTTGTTCTATGCTTATAGTATGGCTGGTATAACATGCTAGAGTTAATACAAAGGTCCTACACAATATTTAGGGCCTATCTACACATTGTTTTATATTTTTAGGATTTGGTTATATGCTTTATTTACAAATTCAAAGAGTCAAGGGCATCAGTCAAAGGATAAAATTCATAAAAAAGCATAAAGTTTAATTTCTTGTTAGATTCTCAATATGTAATTATGCAATATAAGCTTGATATGATCTCACTAAAACAATCTTATTTTAGGATAACCATAAAATTTCAAAATCTATGATATGACCTGTGTGCACAAGAGATGTATGGTTATAGAAAGCAACTTAAATAAGTTCTTCAGGTACTAAAAAAAAATTAGATAACCATTTAGGAATGTACATATTCCCACTATCAGATATGTATTGATTTCTACATGTCCAAAAGATTAATTAATTCTTCACTCTTATGACTAATTAATTGGAAATTAAATGCTTCAAGTGGTTCAGATCATCTAGCAATGAACCACGTTAATTAGTAGATCCATTTTCTAAAATTAACGAGGGAAAAATTGTCATATTTAAATAGAATATAAGTTTAAATAAAAATCATCACTTTCTAAACCTGGAGCAAGTAATGTAAACAAAAACAAAATTCATTCATTTATACAATGGTAACAATCTATTTTTTGTCAAACAACATCAATTAACAATCATGGCTATCATATAAACCACAACAAACCTCACACTAATCTCTATCCCCTAATGAAACAACATAAAACAAAAATATATGGCCTAAGACTAGCCCCGACTGCATGCAGCAAAAACTGCATTGATGTAAGGTACACAACCCAGACCATATATCAACATCTAAAAAAACACATCCTTTGACATCTTGCTCAATTTAGGCTTCTATCTCCAAATCACGTATCTAGTTTATCTGCGCAAAAATAACAAGAGATGAAATTAGAGCATACAAAAAACTTTAAAAAAAATAATAATAAAAAAATACTAGGAGTTGAGCCATGTTGAAATTTCAGCGGCCGGTACCAGTATACTAAGATACAAATTCTCCTCAACATTATCAAACTGAACAATACTAAACCCAATTTGCAATTAAGCTTCAATGGTCAAATTGAGATAACTACAACTAAAAGCTAATTTGCACAACACACTTAGTGTAGTCATCAGTTTTATGCATCAACTGGTGTACCACTGCAAAGAAATTTTTAGTGGGCCTTTTTGTGCATCTACCAGTCAACTAAAAGCTAACAAAGCTAGCTAAATTGTATGTTTCTACTGAGTTGGAGAATTATCTAGTCAATTGTATGTTTCTACTGAAAGTTCTGGCTTATGCCGTTGTATCCAATTTCTGTGATTTCTAATAAAATTGAGTTTAGTTCTTCCTTCTTTATTCGATTCTAGTTCGATTCCAGCTCTTTGTGATCAGGATCGTTGCAGGATTTGATAAGTTCAAGAGAATTTGTAGTCAATAAATGGTTCATTATGCTTTATTTTCTAGTTTTGTATGCCTCCACGTACAGTACCTCAGTTTGTCAGGAAATAATTTGGCACAAAAATTAAAAAAAAAAAAACAAATTAAATTGCTTGTACATACCTATATCCTAGGGTAGAAGGGTCCAGAGAGAGAAGCCTTCCTGGTTTCTCGTTCGTAGGGGATGGATCGCTTCTGCTACGAATGGTCTAACAGTGTGCTTCCAATGCTCACTTCTGAATCTAGGATTTCGTCAGATGGCGCGAGAGCTCAATCGACAGAGAAGGAGCAGTGGGCGATGCTATGTGCTAGAGGGGGAGGGCACAAAGAGGCCAGGCTGTCGGGGTGTGGGGGGGAGGGGGTACAAAATAGAGCGAAAGGGTGGAGAGAGGGGTGAACTGGAGACGACATGAAAAGGGATAGCAAGAATGGAGAGTAATCTAGGATGTTTTTTCACTGATCTAGCTCTTTGATCTGTGCGGATCTTAGCGCGGATTCGAAGGTTGAAATAGGGGAGCAGGTTAGGAGCACAAAAGGGAGGGTGCATTTTAACCCTCCTCTATATATATATATATATATATATATACACACACACACATATATATAGAGAGAGAGAGAGTAGAACTAGGGTGCTCCTAAGTTCACCAAACCTCTTGTGAACTTGACTCTAAAATATATCGAATCGACTTTAAACGATGAATCCAAACCGTTGAAACCCTTCTACCTAATGAGTGATGCGTCTACATGTGAAAATTTTAAAGTTTCGAATTAATTTAATACACAGTCAAGTGGTCAAAAGTTTAAGGTTTATAAATTAATTTTAATACATTCATTTTTTGAACTTCTTTGACTACTTGACTGTGTATTAAATTAATTCGAAACTTCAAAATTTTCACATATAAACGCATCAATCATTAGGTAGAAGGATTTCAACGGTTTGGATTCATCGTTTAAAGTCGATTCGATATATTTTAGAGTTAAGTTCACAAGAGGTTGGATGAACTTAGGAGCACCATAGTTCTACTACTACACACACACACACACACACATCTCGATATGTAATATGGAGTAAAACTAGGGTGCTCCTAAGTTTACCAAAGCTTTTTGTGAACTCAACTGTAAAATCTATCGAATTGACTTTAAACGATGAATCCAAACCGTTGAAATCCTTCTACCTAATGAGTGATGCGTCAACATGTGCAAATTTTAAAGTTTCGAATTAATTTAGTATAGAGTCAAGCGGTCAAAATTAAAATATTTATAGATTAATTTTAATGCATTCATTTTTTGGATGCTTTTTGACCACTTGATTATATATTAAATTAATTCGAAACTTTAAAATTTCACATGTAGACGCATCAATCATTAGGTAGAAGAATTTCAACGATTTGGATTTATCGTTTAAAGTCAATTTGATAGATTTCAGAATTGAGTTCACAAAGAGACTTGGTGAAGTTAGGAGCAACCTAGTTCTACTCATGTAATATGTATTACAATAACCTCAACCATACCTATATACTTGGTATACAGAAACAGATTAAGGATTTTGGTCAGAGATAGACACAAAATACTGACAAAAATACAAATTTTGTCCAAGATAGTAAAAATTGTAATTAATCGTATTCTTTTACATGTAAAAAAACTAAAATATAGTACTATCTAGCTAGTCAAGTCAAGTCAATGATGGTAAATTGAAACTGTCACCACGTATTTTCATATTTTGAAATATTTGCATAATTATTTTATTATCAAACATCGCTCAACAAATCTTCCTCAATACAAGTAACTAAACAATCATTCAATTTGTTGATTTCCCTTGTTAATTCTCGATTCAATTTTCACCACATTCATTGCATATAACATCTTTTCAACATTAGCGGTAGACACCGGTAATATGAAATAAGGAAAGAGTCGAGGAAATCAGAGAAGGGAAAGAATAGAGGAAGAGTCGAGGTCAGAGAAGGAAAATGAGAAGAGTCCGACCGACAGGCCGGCTTGGGTGAAATGAGGGGTGGCGACGCAAATTGTTTTTTTTCTCCTATAATTTGACGAGTGGCGACACAACATGTAAATCACATCATTTTTTTTTCTTCTTGGAAGCACAAATCATTTTTTGTTTTCTACCGGCAAATCGGAGCGTAGTGGTGGACCTCCTTTTATCTTGATGAATCAGCATTTTTTTCCGAGTAGTGAACTGGACTGTGACTTTTTGTTTTTTTTCTTTTCTACAAATCAGTTTGGACTGACTTTTTTCCCACACGATTTTATTGTGTAATTTCCATCCAGAAGTACATACAGGTATAAAATACCACTAATTTAAAAAAAATTCAAAATTCAGAAAGTAGCAGGTGCCAACTTATAACCCTCTGTGTATACATGATAAATTGGATGATTGGGTAAAACTAAAATAACAGGGTGTCTTGTTTTTAACTGCGCAAGTGCTATATATACTGAACAAAAGGTTAACTAAGCAGATCCGACAGAATTTGAAACAGGTATGTAAGAATACCACCGATTTTTTTATTAATAAAAAAAATAAAATAAAATATAGCAGGAGATTGATTTGATAAAATTTTAATATTTAGCTAGGTAAACTGAGATTGATTTGAAGAAATTTTTCCTGTCTTACTGATTCAAATACATAACTCTGCTAACTTAATTAACTAAACAGAGGAATTTTTTTTTATGAAATGAAATAATCTTTTCCATCCCACATTTTTTTTATTTTTCTTTACTCTTAGTTAATTAGTTATGTAAAGGAAAAAACGTGGGACGAGATAGATTAACTTGTCCCACAATTTTTTTTTTCTCTTCTTTGTTAATTAGATCAGCGGGCAGAATGGAATAAATGATCCCATTTTATCTGTTTTTCAGTTTCCAATGCAAATGCCATCCTATCGTGATATTTTTATTTTATTTTTGATTAATAAAAATCGGAAGAATACCATGCTTTGATGTTTTTCCAGCAATGCAAACTCCAACTCTGTTTAGATAATGTTTATATGAGAAAAAATTACATTTACAGCGTCCCGTTTAGATTGGACATCTCCATTAAATATCTATGCGATTTTTTTTATAAAACACAAGTAATGTGATTATTTTGAAAAATGTAAATTACTGGAAATCCAAACACATGCGTGTAAAAATATGTGTATTTTACAGATAAAATTAAAAAGTGTACTATCAATCTATCATGTGTGCTAATTATCCGTACCAATATAAATATTTATGAAACAAAATTTTATTCCTTCGAGTAATAATCTTGGTGCTATTTAAATATTATTCTAACACTATTAATAATATAAGTTATTATTTAATTTGTCAAATTCATTTTTCCGGGTCACTTTCAAATTCCTTCGAGCTTGAATAAGTTTTTTCTTCTTATTTTAATTTTTAATCTAGTAGCAATTTAGATAAGTTTAGGGTTTATGATTTAGGTTTAGGGTTTAGGATTAAGGTTTAAATTTTACGGTTTATTGTCTAGGACCAAAATTTAACTAGAATAGTACAAAAATTAACTGAATTATTACCAAAATTAAATTAGATCGTTACCAGAATGTAATTAGATTTATGTACTAATTAAATTGTTCACGACCATAATTTAATTAGAACAATATCAAAATTAAATTAGATTTAATTTATATTATTATGTACCAAAATTAAATTATATTAGTACCCAAATTTAATTAGATTAGTATTAGATTTGGTGTGCGTGTTTACTTGTGATTAAGTCATGTACTATAGCCAGGAATCCTCACTGATTAGGAAAACTAGGCTAGGATAGAGTTCTAGGGAGAGATGAGAAGCCATTGAAAGTCAAGGCAAAGATGCGTCATCTAAGGAGACGAGGTTCTTCTTCTTCAAGAGTGTTGTAATCTGTGTTCTCTTTATTTTATTTTTTCTTTGCCATGGCTCTAAGGAGTTGAACATCTCATCTCTAGGGTGAGGGTTGAACTATGAGTCCATTAATAATATTTTATTATTATGATATTTTGTTTATGTTTTGTTGTGTGAATTTCTATTGCACTTTAATCTTTTTATTCTGTTCGAGCATATATAGTTCCGTCTACTATATGTCAATGATTCTCTACATACTAATAGGGGAGATCCAATAGATCCTTGTGTGAGAAGGATAGTATGTAAGTGGTTGAACTTCGGCTAACGAGGCTTGACAGCGGTTCAAAGACTAGAGTTTGAACTCAGGGGGCTTCCTTGGTGGGATATGATAGAAAACATCTTAGGTTAGGTTTACTTAGCCGGAATAAAATTATAAATTATATAGGGATTTGGGATATTTCAACTGGTTATTCAGGGTTAGACAGATGCTAGCTTCCAAACAGGCCATGATGACTATAAATCGCAATCAGAATTTATGTATCTCCTTAATGATGGAGCTGTGACTTGGAAAAGTTCCAAGTAGGAAACCACAATTGACTCGACCACCGAGGCATAATACACTGCTGCCTTCGAAGCTGTGAAGGAGGGCGTTTGGATCAAGATATTCATCTCCAAACTTGGTGTGGTTCCAAGCATTGCCAATCCGATAAATCTCTACTGTGATAACACTGACGCTATTGCTCAAGTCAAGGAACCTAGAAACCACCAAAGATCCAAGCATGTTCAACGAAGTTACCATATGATTCGAGAAATCATACTCAGAGGAGATAGAGGACTAAGTTGGGTGGACACGGATAATAACACAACTGATCCACTTACCAAGCCTCTACAGTATGCCAAGCATGAGAAACATGTTGTCTCCATGGGGCTTAGGCACATGGGAGACTGGATGTCTTAGAGGGTGTTTCTGAATTTGAAATAAACAATAGTTGTGCGTTTTAAATTCAATGTAATTCAATCGTCTCATTATAGTAAAAAAGTTTGACTCTAGTCTAAGTAGGAGATTGATAGAGTCGGGTGTCCTAGAACAAACATTTTGTTTGTAATTCTTGTTCGTATGATTGGTTGACGGGAGTCAATTTGTTGTCTTAAGTTGCATTACTTGTGGTTTATCTAATGGTTAGATTGTGTAGCAACTAAACAATAAAAGTAATGAATTTTAAAGTATCCCTGGTCAAAGTAATTATCAAGGAACACTAATCACACCTGATACTCGTGTGATGATTAAAAGTTTGATCCAGCTAACACAGATCAAAGCTGTAGAGTATTGGTTTAATATCACAGATGCATATAAGAGTTATAGGTCGTTAGATTTGACCATAGATGAACAAGTGTTATGTTATTGATGTTTCATGTGGCGTTGTTGTCTTATGTCTGAGACATTTGATTTTCCTGCTTAAGGTATGCGCATCAGTGGTTGACGTCAATCGCTCGTCGTAACAGGGAGAGATAAATACACCTTCTTAATTTGTAGAACTTATGTTGGGAAGTTCGTTTATGTCAACGGGATGAATATCTCTTATTCACATCCCGATGAATGTTGAGTAAGGAATGATATCTCTGGCCCCTTGATAGAATTATACTATATGTGCACACCATGATTGAATAGTTCAATCATGAATTATAATATAAGCTCACTAATCAAGAAATACAATCGATGATATGATATAGCGGGAATGACAATATCCTATCTCGTATTCATCATTGGATATCATGAGATATTGAAAACAACACGGGCAGTGCAACCATGCATTATCTACATCGGATCAACGATACTGTCAGGTTACATATCGTCTGTATTATTGGACAGTCAAGACGTGTTGCTAGACGTTAATCTTAACCAACTGATTGGATTCAAGCCACTCTGCCTTGCTGTGGCCCAAAGCCTCCTCCTCCCTCCGTCGGCATATTAAGGAAGAGATAGCACATGTATATAATCACTCTCATTTATTATTGGACAGGTATATCAAGAAAGAGATAGCACATGAGCTTATGAGATGGATACTTGTTGATGTCGATGAAATATCACTTCGTGAATGAGGCGGCAATACCCACTTCATTGAGAAATGACTTGACTACATAATGAGGACGTTTTGACTTGACTATATAATGAGGACGTTTGGCAAAAGAAAATTAGACATGGATCTTTGTCTAAACTGGAGTTTTTGTTTTGGAAGTATCAACTTAATAGTTATAATAAGTCTTAATGACATTAGGGATCTTTCTAAAGAATAAAGAGAAAATTAGTTATTTGCCACACCAAAACTTGAAAATTAGTTATTTGCCACTTTAAAACTTGAAATTAGTTATTTGCCACTCCAAAGTTATTAAATTAAGCTAATTGCCACAATATACACTAAATTCAGATTTTTAATTGGGAAAATTCAACAAATTATAATATTGACCAAAATACCCTTGTCATCTCCTTCCAATTGCATCTTTCGTTCTCTCTAATGGTCTGATCAGAACGCCAATTCGCTATTCAAAATGGGAAATGGAATTGACGTCGCCTTAAATTTTTTGATTGGAACACAGTCAGTAGCGAGAAACGAATTCACCTCAGGCGATTCGGAAGGATGTCGTGCAACTTTAGGTCAGCCAATAAATGGAACAGATGTCGTGCACTGCTTGGTTGCAGTTCATGTGCGTGAACCATCAATTAATGGGAACTCAAAACGCTTCCAGGAGTTAGTTTGAGAATAAAAAGCATTGGAAACAAATTGGTTTCCACAAAATTGGCCGAATTATCGGTAAAATCCTACTAAAACCACAGTAAATTTGAAGGAAATGGGGTTGAAGCATAGACCCACCAGCATCGCCTCGTAAAACGGTTGTGTACTGGTAAACGGTCTATCCTGGTTCTTGGTAAAACCTTATATTCTCTAGTAATTGGATTGCAGACGTAGTATACACCTTTGTTCTTCACACTGGAACAACAAAGCATACCATTGGAAGAAACACGAACCTTGATGCAATTGTCCATGAAGTGGGATTGGGAAGAAACTCGGAAGTGGAGTTGCATGAAGTGGGTGGAGGAGATTAGACGGCACCATGATTTGCACACGGATTTGAATCTGACCAGGGATTTGGAGGGTAATCGAGAGAGTATTTGGATTATCAGGTCGACTGGGAGAAACCTGGTTTCGGGATTAGTGGATAAATCATCCATTTTTTCTTAAGATGCAGTTGGAAGCAGATGGCAAGGGTATTTTGGTCAATATTATAATTTGTTGAATTTTTTCAATCAAAAATCTGAATTTAGTGTATATTGTGGCAATTAACTTAATTTAATAACTTTGGAGTGGTAAATAACTAATTTCAAGTTTTGGAGTGGCAAATAACTAATTTTCAAGTTTTAGAGTGGCAAATAAAAATTTTTCCCAAGAATAAATGCCTGATTTATGCTTTACGCCGTAGGTTTTCACCCGGACTAGTATGATGTGATGTAATCAAAGACATATGTTGCTAACACAATGGGCTTTATGTTTTCTTTTTTTTAAATTTGTTTTTTTGAACTCCTATATATATAGTTATATAGTTATAAATGTTTGTTGTGAAAATTGAATCCGTCTCTTAACAGAATCAGATCCACCACTGTTAAAACTAAATTTTATAATGAAGTAAAAGAATATTTCTTAAGCGAGACCAATTAAATATGGAGATAGCCACTAATATAATTAATGGAGCTGGATTTGTTGTAGGTGTGATATGATGATTAGAGCTGAATTTTTGTTACGTTTACTTTTGTTTTTTAATTAGCCTTGGGACCTGTAATGGAATCACATCCTCTGCTGCAGTTTTAAAGTGCAGCACAGTGCTGCACTTTAATATCGTCCGTTAATTTTTGATCGGACGGACGAAATAAAATTTTTGCACGAATTTTAAAGCAAAATTAATACTGCCCCCTCCATCATTCGAGCACTCACCGGCTGGAGATTAAATCTGAGCCGTCCAAAAATGCAGCACCCTGCTGCACTTTAAAACTGCAGCACCCTGCTGCACTTTAAAACTGCAGCACCCTGCTGCACTTTAAAACTGCAGCAGAGGATACGGATCTGACCTGTAATGCTTCATCTGAGGCCCAATAAATGCAGCCACGGCCTGCAAAAGTGCAAGGCCCAATAAACGTATATTTAATATTTAGAGGCAGCGCAGTCTCAAGTAATTTTTTTATTAACATGAAAATAATTAAATAAATATCGTGATTAACAAATGTTTTCAATTTTTTGCGAAAAGGGGGAAAACCGTTATCCAAAATCACGGCCACTGGACGCCACATAAAATCGCGGCCAGATTAGTGCAAAGAGAATAGCGCAAAGAGAAGATTAAGCACGGGCCGCTGTAAGAATCACGGGCCTACGGGCCGCTGTACCGAACAACGGTCTGGGGGCCGCTGTACCGAATAACGGCCAGTTCTAGGCCGTTGATTAGGATGACGGCCAAGGAATTTTTTTTTCCAAAATCCCTGCGCGCTCCATTCCTTTCTCTCTCTCTGTACGCGGCGCCGCAAAAAAAAAAACAAAAACCCAAGCCTTGGTCCCCCTCTCCGTGCCCCCTGCGAGCCAACGGCCTTGGTCCAACCAACAGGACATTGTTCTGAACAACGGCCAGCAACCCCGCATCCACTCTCCCCTCCCACCAAGTCTGCCCCCGCCGGCTGTTAAAAAGGTAATTTTTTTTTTATTTTGTAAAACTTAGTAATTGATAAAAATTTCTAATTTTATTTGTTATGAAGACTATTGTGAGATTTAATTATGTGAATTTGTAGCAAATAAGATTTAATTTTGTAAATTAGTTTTTAATTAGGTTTAGTTATGTTAATTAGTGTCCGGTTTAGATTTAATTTTTATGAATTAGTTTTGTGCAATTTCTAATTTGTTTGAACCAACTTGATCCGAATTGTATAAATTAGCATTAGGCATACCATTTTTGGAAATCGATGAATTATACTTCTTGCAATTCCGTGAACTTTGTAAATTGCTAGGTTAAAAATATTGGAATATGTAGTCACTAACAAGCAATTTAAAAAAAAATTACAATATGTATGTTTTTATATATTTTTGTATCAACTTGCTAAAAGAAGATTAAAGTTCAAATCCGATTAAATTAATTAGATATAGTATATGCAATTAATATTTGGTTACTTGGATTACTATATTTTTATGCATTAGTATATTTCTTGTTTTTTTTATGAATTATTATGAATTAGTATATTTTTATGCAGATGTCAACAAGTGGTGGTCCGCATGTTGTTGCAACAGAAAGATTTAGCGATTTCTTATGGATGCCGCATGGACAGCATAAGATCTCCTTGTTCTCCGATATTGTAAGTTACACAATGAATATCCAAATTACACAAACATAGTTTTTATAAATAGATGTAAATATTTGAATTACGATATTTTATTTTAACCAAATTGTATAACAATGACAGGATTATAACGGAGTGGATGTTCAACACCACCGGCAACATGGGGTTTGATACCATGCGCTTTGTGAACCATTTTTGTGTAGTCTCGGGTTGTATCGGGTTTCTCGAATGGAAGAAATAAATATTGACAAATGGCTTATGTCTGGCCTCGTTGAGCGGTGGAGACCTGAGACGCACACTTTCCACCTTCCCGTGGGGGAGATGACGGTCACCCTGCAAGATGTTTCATGTCTATGGGGATTGCCAATAAAGGGGGCTCCGGTGACTGGTTTTGCAGACTGTGATGCGTACAACTTAGTGGAGCGGCTTCTTGGAAATGGGGTTGCAGATGCGGTTTTGAAAAAGAAGAAGAGATCAGGGTCAGGGGAGGCAGCTGTTCTCACGACATCTGGATATTCCATAGGTCTGAAAGAATTACGCATTCGATTTGCTACCATGCCAAATCAACAGCTGGGTGAGCCTACAGCGGAGCAGGTACGGCAGTATACTCGGGCTTACATACTTGACTTGTTCGGATCTATGCTTTTTGCTGATTCCTCGGGGGATTCAGTTTCGGTCATGTATCTGCAATTTCTGGACGATCTGGACCAACCAAGGCAATACAACTGGGGTGGTGCTGTTCTAGCGGTACTTTATAAGAACTTGTGTGTTGGCGCTGAGCGTAAGCCGAACTAGTTTATGACTTGTTAGTTTATGCTTCTACTGAAATCTCAATCTAATTTAATTTACAAAACCATTCATACATAATTTTTTTTGCCAAATGTACGAGTACTGTTCGTTTCATCTTCTACTGTAACCGGAAGATGTTCATGAAAATAAAAGTACGAATTAGAATACACGGCTTATAGATGAGAAAAATTAAAAAATGGAAAACAGGAGCAAACCTACTGCATGTATGTCGGACGTAGAACGTCTAGATGGTTGTCTTGCTGTCCTACTAGAAGAAGCCTCTATATAAATAATACAATGATCGATATTTTGTGTAAGTATATTTCAGATAAGAATGACACTAGGTATACCGATCTTGTGTAAGTATATTTAAGAAAAAATAATAAACCTGCTGCACGTCTATCGGACGTAGAACGTCTAGCTTGGTGTCCCATGGTCCTTCCTTCCATTTCGTCCATTATCATGACTGCCCGGTTGTGCCTTCTCCGACCTTTTTTTATTCTGTTATGGTCCGGAATAATAGTTGGACCATCGTAACGTGGCCATTCGCATTGGTTGCCAAAGTCGTGGAATTCTCCACTCCAAGTTTTAGCAAGTTCGGCCGCCGAATACAAAGGATGCACAAATAAATCGCGATTGTATTTCTGTTCCCGACAAACGGCAAGTACATGAGAGCACGGTATACCTGTAAGTTGTGGCTTAAGACATGCACATTGAGCTTGGTTTCCATTACTTATAATGACTTGATACTTGAAGGTTTCTCTTTTGTAACTAAAATTTCCGTCACGATATTTGTACAAGACGCTCTCATCAAAGACCCTGACCTCATGTTCACCGTGTAAACCGAGTGGCATTGAACGCATTGGTAAGCATTTCTTGGTTCTTTTTGTCAATAACGCTTCAACTAGCGCAGACCACATTTCCTGATCTGCTATGCGAGCCATTGCTTTCTCCCGTCTCTTCGTAAACCAATGAACGCACTTGTAAAATGTGTCGTCCACGAGTGCAGCGACCGGTAGTCTTCGGCTATATCTGAATACATTGTTCAACGATTCAGAACCATTAGTAGTCATAACTCCCCAAAGAGCACCGCCGTCCATGTGTTGATACAACTTCCATAGTTTAGGGATCTCATTCGTATTGGTATCTTTGTATTTCCCAATATTTTCTAAGTATTTAACTGCATCTGGACTTCTCTTTTGCAGTAGTTCAAAGAACTCTTGAAACCTCCGTGGCTTCTTTTTTTTCACAAGTATTTTAAATATTTTGCAAATTTTTTTGTTGTGTACATTTCGCATCAAATTCTCGGCCACGTGTTGTGAACACAACCTGTGAACGCACTCGCCGCCCTCCTCATACCATCCACCGATACTGTCGGTGAATACTTTCTTAATGTGAACGCACATGAATATATTACCTATAACCTCCTGTCCAAACCACTTCATGAACCATCCCCATGTCTCGAATCTCTCTTCATCTACTAATGTGAAGGCCAGAGGAAGCAACTGGCTCTCAGCATCATAACCACACGCCACCAACAGTCTCCCTCGATACCTACCAGACAGGAAACACGCATCGATACTAATGATTGGCCTGAGATGGGGCACTGCAGCAATGCACGGACCGAAAGCCCACGCAGCTGCCTTAAACAGCCTTTTCCCGTCTCGTCCTATGGATTCGTGCGCAACTCCATATTTTGTTCCGGGATTGGATCTTTTAATTGCTTCCAACAGTGGGGTGAGTAGGTTGTATGAGCCTTCCCAAGTACCGAATATTTGTGCGATTGCCAGCTCTCGGCCACGCCATAACTTGTTATATGACGGGGTAACTCCTTTGTATGCTTTACGAACTATGCCTTTGATGGATTTAATACCTTTTGTAACATCTTCCTTAATATCTTCTTTTATAGCGGCAGCAATTATTTTTGCAGTTAAATTTGAATGATCTGTACGCTGAGAATCGGCATGACAAGTATGTGGTACTGAGACTGTTCTAATCTCCCACTTAGATGAAAAGAATCCGGATGTGGCATACAAACGCCATTTACACCTAGTGTCCTTGCAATTAACTATCAAGCTCTTTTTTTACTAATGGTAGTTACTATTTCTATATTCTCGCCGATGTGATAATCATATATTTCGAATTGGAGAGCATCTTTTGAAGAGTACTCTTGACCTACAGCAAGTGGATCATGGGAATGTTTGGTTGTATCGAAGAAGCTGACATCTACTTCCTGGAATGCCGAGATGTCATTAAAACTTGACACTGGGTGAGTCAACCCTCTAGCACGTGTTTCCCGTGGTGGGATCGGGGTATCAGCCGGGACATCCCCTTCTGCATCAAGCTCACTGTCCCAATCGGCATCATCCTCACATGAGTCAGCGTCGTCTTCATCATCACTTTGCAGCACGTCGTGAGCTTCATGACTAGGATCACCTGCCCTCGGCGGATCAAGCCATGGACTGGCCGGATTATTGTATTCTGCCCAACCTATATCTGCCTGAGTAGGCTGTGACAACTCATTTACATCGGGATAAGGATGAAGATAAAGGTCTCGCCTCGGTATTTGTTGGGTCTGATATGGTTGCCGCTGCTAGGACCCGCTTGTGAATCACTGTATTGCGTATGTACGGGTTCTAGTTGTGTCTGATAGGGTTGGAAGATACTGGGACCAGCTTGTGAAACACCGTATTCGATATATACACGTTCTGGTTGTGTCTCTGGTACCACACTATCAATGGACAACTGCGGTTGCATTGAACCGATAATTGGAACTAACTCAACGTATAGATCGACATAACAATACTGGGTTCTAGCAAGCATACTTTGGTTATAAACACCTCTCTAAGTCTGTTCGCACACGATTTCGACTATCTCATAATAACGGCGACTTGTTGTGCTAATATTAACCCGTGCAAATATTTTTAAATTGTACTCACTCTCATGATATCCAAGCTGACGGCAAATTTCACCTTCTACATCATGCCAGCCTGTTTCACCGGTTGCCATCAACGAGAATCGAGAACGAATGCTGTACTTCGCTCCTTTTCTATCGTATTGTATTTCACCGCCGAAATAAATCCTCAACATCAGCATGATTGATTTTTTGAATGAATCAACCTACACAATAATAAGTAAATTAGATAAATATTACACTAATATATAATTTGGTTTTTTTTTAATTGCACCTTTGTAATTTTTATCCACATTTGATGTCCAAATCAAATGTTGATTCCAATTTTGTATCAATAAATATTACAAAAGAAAAATACAACAATCACATTTAATAATTTCACAAACATGTAGAGAAGTTTTATAGAGATCAGTTTAAACGGGAACATATCTCAAGCCGAAGTATCTTTATTTTTAAAGAGTTCGATATATCTCTGATCCCTAACAAATAAAAATAATTACCTTTCTAATTAAGAGTATTAATTGATATATGCCTTATAAATATTTAAGAAGGATGCTTGCAACATAAAAAATTTACTTTCTTTTTCTCGATGATGAGAATAAAAATTTCGAACCTAGATTAATAAAAATAACAATAATTGTTAAATAAAAAAATATGATATATATTTGTTAACATAGATTGAAGCTATAATTCACGATGCGAGAAACTCAGAGAGTGATGGGAAGTTTTGCACCATGAAACACATAGCTCCATCTGCCCCGCATCATTAAATCTAGCTTCAGTCCATGGCAAGAAATGACATATAAAAATTTGAAACTAAACTAATGATGCAGGAGCCGATGGAACCTACATCTAATATATATATTTTACAATGCAAAACTCCACAGCAAGAATTAATTACTTTGTCATACTAACTAATTGAAGATTTACCTTTTACGGAGGATATTTTTTTGGAGAAGATCTGGATCTATTATTCATTCAATGGAACATATTGTTGGATATTCACCGTATAAGAATCAAATTCTTATGGGTGGTTTAACTAGATGTGTGATATTTTTTTCAGCAGAGAAAAATGCGTGAGATAGCAGACTGGTGGAGTATTTATTGAATGTCTGGACGTTTTTCAAAATGACGGACAAAATATAACTGGGCCTGCCCCCCATTTTTTTTTTGTTTTTTTTTTGCCGACACTGCCTGTGCATTGGTTTTTTGTGCCGACGGGCCGTTATACAAACCGACGGCCTGCTTTTTTTTTTACGCGGGCCTCTGGCCGTTGGCTTAATTAACGGCCCTCTTGGCCGTTGTCTTAAATAACGGCCCAACACATGGCCGTTGTCTGAGTTAACGGCCGTGTTTATCCCCTCCATCTGCTAATAATTCTATGCTAATCCGGCTGTGATTTTAAATAGCACCCGCTGGCCGTGATTTTGGATAACGGTTTTCCCACTTTTCGCAAAAAATCGGAAACATTTCTTAATCACGATATTTATTTAATTATTTTCCTATTAATAAAAAAATCGGCAATCTCAATCTCAATCTGAGCGCCAAGTTCGGGCAGCAACTGGTGCAGCAAGGCGGAGCATGCGAATCCACCGCTTCTTCGTTCTTTCTTCTTTCCCCTTGGACCTCATTCTCAGAACTATTTGTATCTACACCCGTTCCTCATAGACCGAAACGAGTTCACTTTTTCTCTCTCCTCTGACCTCTCTTCTTCTCTTCTCTTCTCTTCTCGTCTCGTCCCCACAACCCCACCTGTCTGTCTCTCTTCCTCTTCCCCGCATTTCTTTTCTTTCTTTTCTTAACCCTTGACTCCTTGAGTGGCCTCTCCGCACCCTTTTTCTTAACCCTTTTTTAAATTAAATCCATGGCGATCATCGGCGCCTACCAAATGGTCCAAAGATAGGTTATGATCTGCTCGGTTCTAATCTACGAGGTTTCCAATGTTCGAAGCACATGTATGCGTTCATACTTTTGCTCTTCATTTTTTTTCCTCACTTTTCAATATTTATATTTCTTCTCTTGCCACAAAAATGAATTTGCCTCTGCAGTGCCATAAGTTCTAACAAAGGAATTTATGGTTAAAATAACCAACAATCCTTTCACGACTCAGACTAAAATCGTATGATTTTGGCCGGACAAAGGTCGTCTAGTGCTAATTGAAAAGAAAAAAAAAAATAGTACATGGGCTAAACTGAAAGAATGCAAATGGCCAATAGTCATGGTGATACTTGTATCAGTAGTAAAAACTCAGCAAGTCGTTGCTGCTCTGCATTTGGTTTCAAATGAGCTATTTGATTTGATCTTGCTAGGACTTATGGTTTAAACTACATGCCTATGCTTAGTACTGTGTTATGATTGAATCGTCTGAATTTGTATTTTGTGGAATCAAAATTGGATAGTTGTTGAATGAGTATCACCACATTTGCCAGTGTTGTAGTTGGAGGTGTCCCTAGTTACTATGGTTAATGTTAATGTATGTAAAGCAAGTTCTGTCCAGAATTTAGTGGAAAATAAAAAAAAAGGTAAAAATTGTTTTGTTCCATACCAGGTTGGTACTGGTCCGATTTGAACCTCATATTAACCATTGTAAAAAAGTCAGATTTCAGGTACTATTCAGGAGAGCTGAAAATTAGTGATTTATAAAATTTTCAGAATTTCAGTAATTGGTTTGAGAAAAGTTTGATCAGCATTTTACTCTACGGTGATATATACCATAAAAAGCCATACATATGAAAATGTGAGATAATGAGAGAGAACGTATGGCCTCACATGAAGGCCAGTCTGTATACAGCAACAGGCTAATTTTTACGTTCCTTTTCCATCAAACTCGAAAATTTAAAAGCACTTGTTTCATTTGTTCCCTAACAAATGTGGTATATTCACTTTCTGAGAAAGATATTTGTTTGCCAAGGGCTGCAATCTTAATAATTTGTGAATTTTTGTGAAATATATATGGGTTCTCTTTGTATGGTATGAACCGGGTGCTGTAACAATTTCTAAATATGTAAATGCTTAATGAAGCTGCAATGCTAAAATTTGAGAATCATAGTGAACTGCTTCCTATTGTGATATATTTTTTCCTTGTAGCAATTGCTAATTTACAGATTTTACCAAAGATTTAAATTGATAGTTTTGTTTGATGTATAATAAATGCAATTGCTAATTTATAGCACGGATTATCTTATCTTATGGTCGCTGTCTCGTTGGACAGGTGTCACGTCTGCTGAAGAAGTATTTGGGTGATTATGTGGAGGGTCTGTCAACTGAAGCCCTTCGTATCAGCGTGTGGAATGGTGCGTTTCATAGGCTCCATCTAAGATTTTTTTGTCTATATTATATTTATTTAGTGGTTATATTTTCCTGAAAGCTTTGTACATGTGATGGGTGTTTCTGCAATTAGAATTAAGTCAACAGAGATCTTACATAGTCTCAAGGGACAGCCCAATTTAATTTCGCGGTGTTTACTAGTAGGCTGTATTTATTTGCAATTACTATTCATCCTCCAGATTAAGACCATGGAGATGGTACATCCTGCTGAATGTTGATATTCTGCCTTAAACCTTAATTAGGCTAAAACCTAAAAATTGACTTAAACCAAGTCAATTAATTTTTAATTCATCCAATTTCTATGTACTGGACATATATGATATGGTTGATTTAAATTATAAACCAGTGTCAAATTTAGTCACTTTTGGCTTGATTTAACCTTAGCTCAGTTATTATATGTAAGCAACACCAAAAGTTGGGTGTCAGTTTCAAGTTTGTAAAACAATAGGAAAAACAAGAGAATTTACATGGTGAATTTGCCGATAACCGTACCTGCAATTTTGTGGACTAGCATTTTCTGGACACGTTACTTACATTAGATGCTGAGGGCATTTAACACAATGTGTTTTTTTATAATAACAGGTGATGTCATGCTTAAGGATCTGAAGCTGAAAGCTGAAGCACTCAATTCTCTGAAGCTTCCGGTCACAGTCAAAGCTGGTTTTGTTGGTACAATAACTATAAAGGTACTCTTTTTCCGTTTCTCCAATAATTACACCCTTTTGTTTTTTGCTGTGTACTATTGAAACAGTTGGGGGATACCAGTGCATTTTCATGCATTCAATCGGTGACCATGCCTTTTCTTTTTTGAGGAAATATCAGATTAAATACTCTTCATTCTTCATTTGGTGCGAAACATTGCAGTTTTGCACTTTTCTTGTTGATTTTTTTTCTTCTTTTTCTGCCTAACAAAACATCAATTGTACATTGAAAGGTTCCATGGAAAAGCCTCGGTAAGGATCCTGTTATAGTGCTGATTGACCGCGTCTTTGTTCTTGCGGAGCCTGCTCCAGATGGCCAGCATAGCACGGTAATATATGCTTTTTAAAATGGGAAGTTTCTATATACTCCTGCAGTATCTTGAATTCTCATGTGCACCTGACCGTGTGAGAATATCCTTCGGAATGCCCATGCCCACTGTATTCAATGAAATGATGTTTTTTCTTATGTCAATTAAGTGAGATAGACACGGTGGTTTGGACATCTTTGTATAATAAATCCTATAATGTTGGTGGGGTGCAGCAGGGATTGTTTTGTACTTATTAGTGGGGTATTTGTTAACATGCCTTGTAGTCCTTACCTTTTAATGATCCTCATTATACCTAAGTTGCCATCAGAAGCCTTCTTCATTACTAATATATATATATATTTAATTTGTTTAAGCCTGAAGACAGAGAAAAGCTTTTCGAAGCCAAACTCCAGCAGATTGAGGTTTGTATCTTAAACATGCTTCTTTAGATGTATAAACTATTCTTACTAAAAAAAAAATCAGATTTTGGATAAATGATGTTTAAAAGCCCTTCTAAAGTTCTGTTATGATTGGACATGCAGGAGAGAGAGGCAGCAACCCTTGAAGCTACAAGCGGATATTCAAAAGATGGATCAGTATGGCGACTTGATGCATTACAGTTAATTCTTGTCTAAACACTTTTTATGTCACTATTTACTAATGCAGTATTACTCTATGATAGGCATCCTTTGGAACTGCATGGGTGAGTTCCCTAACTGCTACAGTGCTAGGAAATCTGAAAGTTACTATCAGCAATGTGCATATTCGGTTAGAGGACTCTGTTAGGTACTTTTTCCTTTTTCCTTTCCTTGTAGTTTCTTTCTTTTTTTTTTGCTTTTGGAACAGTGCTGAAGTCTTTGGTATTTTCTATGAACATACCTGATTTATATACTTTAGCATGGTGTCATGAGGTTGTACCATTTGGTTCGTGCTTGTTTTCATAATTTTTTCTATAACAGACTAGTTTGACATCTGCGCATTTTAGACAATTTTTGGAATAAGAGAGAAAAGAAAAACAAGATAAGCAGATGCCCCTTGTGACTAAAATAATTGCAAGCATTAAGATGATCAGTTCAGTAATACCAGGGCAAGGGTACCTGTCTGTTGTTATTTGGTATTAATAATAAACGGTACACACAATGGTGTATATTAGTCTCCCCTTTAGAGGGAGTTAAAAACTACATTCTCATTTTGACGCATGTTTATTGACATGTATATATGGACTGATTTTCTCTCTCAGCAATCTAGGCCATCCATTTTGCTCAGGCATCACTTTGTCAAGACTTGCAGCGGTCACAGTGGATGGGAAGGGAAATGAGACCTTTGATACAAGTGCTGCACTAGATAAGCTACGTAAGGTAAGCACTATTTGGCTTTATGTTTAGTGTCTTCAAGGCAAACAAATAGACGTAGTTTGGTTAAAGAGCCCTTCTATTATCAAGTATTGCCAAAAACTATTTGTGTTTTCAATGATTGTGAAGAAGCCCCATAATAATTGCTGGAGATTAAAAATGGTTTCATGCCTTTAGTCTAGTGATATTATTAGTTTTTTGCACTAAATTGTTCTCATATTTTTTGATAAAATTAATTTCAAATCAGAAATTAAAATCAATTTTACAAGATGACAATATCATAAAACCCTACAAGCATGAAAACTCAACTCTTTAAAGCTGTAATTTCAATTTTTATGGTTGGAGAAAGCAGGTAGTCTTCTAATAGTAAATTAATCAAACATATCAACTTTTTTAATCAAATTACCTCCAATTCGGTCAAAATAAAATAAAAGTTTGCATTTTCCTGGTTAATTACTCTTTTGTCGAACCTTTTAAAGTCAACTGCATCCTGGTAACTAAACAAAAACCAAAGAATAAAGAATATTAGGTGGTATTTTAAAATTTGGAGGTAGGGGAGAGAGGGGGGGGGGGGGTCAAGGAATTTAAGGGTCCTTTTGATAAAAATAGTGACAGATTCGAAGTTATTTATAGTTGTTGTCTTCATATGACTTTACCTGTTAGTAAGTATGGTTGCAAACCTTAATACTGGCATAGATAGTGGCAGTGTATTTGTGGACTTGAATTATCTAATTCCTTTTATAGTCAGTGCAACTGCATAGATTGGCTGTATATCATGATTCAGACTCTACTCCTTGGAAAATCGATAAGAAGTGGGAGGACTTGAGTCCTGCTGAATGGAGTGAGGTTAGCTTTTCTTCGTGTTATTTGTTTTGTTAACTTGAAATTGATGTAAAATTGCCTCATGCATTATAGTCTTTTGTGAATGCATGCTATTCTTCTGATTTTTTTGGCTGTAGATTTTTCAAGATGGGATAGATGAATGCTCACCTGGGTCAAATTCAGTTTGGGCATCTAACCGACAATACTTGGTTTCGCCTATAAATGGTGTCCTTAAGTACCAGAGGCTCGGCAAAGATGAAAGAGGTGACCCAAATAATCCTTTTGTGAAGGCATCAGTCCTCCTAGCCGATGTTTCTTCAACTGTCACTGAGGTAGTTTTTCTTTCCTTTTTTCATCTCGGCAATTTGTTAGCTTACGATGAGTTTAAACTTTTAATTTAAAGATATGTTCTAAAAAAAAATTATCAGGCTCAATATTATAACGGAATAAAGTTGTTGGAGACCTTTTCAAGATTCAAAACACGTGTTGAGGTGTCTCACTTGAGGCCTGTGGTGCCAGTTTTAGATGATCCTCGTGGTTGGTGGCGGTATGCTATGTTGGCAAGCTTGCGTCAGAAGAAATCATGGTATGAGCACATGTATATTTGTAAAATAAAATTACTGGAGAATAGTTCTAAAAGTCTCAATTTTATTAATTGACCCCTTGGGGTATATATAGAGCATACATCATTCAATCTAGTCCCTATGATTACTCTATATTCTCATTTCACATATAAATCCCTAAACTTATAACAAATACCAACACTCCCCCTCAAGATGAGCCTATGGACGAAAGATATCCACTAGGTCCATCTTGTCACAAAATCTCGACAAATCTAACGGACTAAGACCTTTAGTGAGACAGTCCGCTACTTGCTCACCAGTAGCTACATATCCCAATTCAAGTAGTCCGCTATCCAATTTCTCCTTGATGAAGAACCTGTCTATCTCCACGTGCTTGGTCTGATCATGCTGCACAGGGTTATTGGCAATGCTAATGGCCGACTTGCTGTCGCACCACAGCTTCATTTTGCCCCCTTGGTCCATCTTGAGCTCCATCAGTAAAGCCCTCAACCACAACAATTCCGCTACACCCAATGCCATGGCCCTGTACTCTGCCTCGGCTGTAGACCTAGCAACCACCGACTGCTTCTTGCTCTTCCAGGAAACCAAATTTCCTCCCACAAACATGCAATACCCAGACGTGGACTTTCTATCATCGGCACAACTAGTCCAGTCTGAATCACAATAGCCTTCAATGTTCAAATGCCCGTTCTTCCTGAAGATCAATCCCTTCCCTGGTGCACTCTTCAGAAACCTCAAGATCTGGTACACGGCATTCATGTGACTCTCCCTAGGGTCATGCATGTAGCGACTCACCACACTCATCGCAAAACAAATGTCGGGGCGAGTGTGACTCAAATAGATCAAGCGACCCACTAACCTCTGGTACCTGTCCTTGTCAACTGGCTCTCCTGCCTCAGCACTCAGCTTAGTCTTTTGATCAATGGGAGCACCCGCAGGCTTGCATCCTAGCATACCTGTCTCTGTAAGCAAATCCAGCACATACTTCCTCTGAGATAAAACTATCCCCTCTGCATCACGAGCTATCTCAATCCCAAGAAAGTATCTAAGCTGCCCCAAGTCCTTCACCTCAAACTCCTTACCCAATCTCTTCTTTAGCCGAGCAATCTCACCCTCATCATCCCCGGTGATAATCATGTCGTCCACATATACCGCAAGCATCGTAATGTGAACTCCATGTCGCCTAAAGAACACTGTATGGTCCGCATTAGTCTGCCGATACCCCATGCCTACCATAGCCCTCCTAAACCTGTCAAACCAGGCTCGAGGAGATTGCTTCAACCCATAAAGAGATTTCACAAGTCTGCACACCTTCCCCTCCGTCTGCTTTGTGCCAAAACCAGGTGGGACCTCCATATACACCTCCTCCAACAAATCACTATGAAGGAAGGCATTCTTCATATCGAGCTGGTGCAACTTCCACCCCCCATTCGCTGCCAATGAAACAAGCGTTCTCACTGTGCTCATCTTCGCCACGGGTGTAAAGGTCTCATCATAGTCGATGCCATAAGTCTGACTGTACCTCTTCGCCACCAATCTGGCCTTGTAGCGCTCAACCCGACCCTCTGGGTTTTGCTTCACAGTAAAGACCCACTTGCACCCAACCGCCTTCTTGCCTGCTGGTAGTGACACAAGCTTCCAAGTTTTATTCTTCACCAAGGCCTCAAGTTCCTCAATCATGGCAGCTTCCATTTTGGGTCCTCCTTAGCAACCTGCCAAGACTTAGGAAAAGAGACAATGTCCAAAGATGCAATGAATGCTCCATGTGCAGGTGATATGTGAGAGTAAGAGACAAACTGAGCAATGTTATGTGGGAAACCATATCGATCAGGGGGAACTCCCGCATTGATGCGAGTGGTCCTCCTTACCGATAGGGGATCTGGAGGAGTAGAGAGAGGAATCATATCACCTGCGTATTCTGAGTCTGTGGTGGATGGTGTAGGTGTCTCAGGAGTCGGGGAAGGCAGGGACAAGGGACTTGGCACAAGCGGTGGCACTGTAGGCACGATTCCCTCATTCTGCTTTCCTTTCCTCGTGTACACTCTCAGCTCCCCCTGAGCCTGAGTTCCACCAATTCCAGAATCATTCCCCTCCTGTTGCTGTTCCGGCACAACGGCCGACTTCTCTCTCCTCGTGTACACTCTCAGCTCCCCCTGAGCCTGAGTTCCACCAATTCCAGAATCATTTCCCTCCTGTTCCTGTTCCGGCACAACGGCCGACTTCTCCACATCCACAACCGGACATGGGACTGTCCCAACACTCACCATCTTCTCACTACCACTGCTACTCTCCCCCTCTCGCCTCATACCCCCTGTATCGAGCGAGTCTCCAAATAGTGATGTAACCTGAGAGGAGTAGTATGGTTCGTGCTCTCGAAATGTGACATCCATACTGGTGAACAACCTCCTCTCTACAGGGCTCCAACACACATAGCCCTTTTGGGTGGCCGAGTATCCCACAAAGATACATTTGACTGTCTCGGATCCAGTTTGCCCACATTCGGTCTATAGTCCTGCACGAAGCACACACAACCAAATATCTTCAAAGGAAGAATATCACAATTCTCACATTTTAATATCTCAAACGGGGATTTCCACTCTAGCACTCGTGAGGGCCTCCTGTTTATCAACATCGCAGCTGTCAGGACTGCTTGCCCCCACAAGTACTTTGGCACATTCATCAAGATCATCATACTCCTTGTCACCTCAAGGAGATGTCTGTTCTTCCTTTCTGCAACCCCATTTTGCTCTGGTGTGTATGGACACGTGGTTTGATGCTGGATTCCCTGAGATGACAGGTGCTCTCTAAACGCAGTATTCGTGTACTCAGTCCCATTATCAGACCTCAAAACCTTCACTACAGCCCCGTATTGAGTCTGAACCCCTTTGTGGAAATCTTTAAAACAAGCAAATACATCATTCTTGTTTTTCATCAAATAGATCCAAGTCACACGAGAGAAGCAATCAATGAAAGACACAAAATATCTAAACCCATTCACCGAAGTTGTGGAGCAAGGTCCCCATACATCAGTATGTACCAAATCAAAACGGCAGGAGCTCCTACTACCAGAACTAACATATGAACTCCTGGTATGCTTGCCAAACTCACAAGCATCACAAACAAGTCTTTCTTTATCGGCCTTTTCCACCAAAGAGGGATACAATCGACTCAAGAGACTAAAGGAAGGATGGCCCATACGCCTGTGGTGAAGCAGCAACAAGTCCTCCACATTACTCCCAACTCCTCCAGATCTCTCTACTACGGATGAAAGGGCCAAGTCCAACCCCTCTCTATCCAGGTACCATAAGCCGCTATGCCATGTGCCAGTCCCAAGTCTCCTGCCCGTCCCCTTCTCTTGAAAGATCACCTTGGGAATATCAAAGGAAACAACACATTTTAGTTGGAGAATGATAGCACTTATGGATAAGAGATTCACAGAAAAAGAAGGAGCATGCAAAACATTGGACAAAGTCAAAGAGTTGGTACATCGCACAGTACCCCACCACCGGCTGGGCCGTACCATCGGCTGTCTGAGGGTTTGCCAGGTGAGTATAGGAAGAGAACTCCCCAGCAGTACCCGTCACATGTCTAGAAGCACCAGAATCAACGATCCATGGTGATCTAGTGGTGGGTATAGAGGCAAGAGCATGAGTGTCACCAATACCTGTGGCTGAATGAGCATAAGAAGCGATGTTACCCGAAGTGGACGCATCTCCTACTGCGCTTCTCTGCCTCCTCCTAAGCACCTGCGAGAAGGATCTGAGGAGCTCCTGATCCTCTGCAGAAAGGTCATCATCTCGCTCACCCTCTTCTTCTGCTACCATCAGGTTTGCCCGGTAGCCCCCTCTTTCACTCCCTCTACAACCGCGACTGCGACCATGATCTCGATACTGACCACGTCTTCCTGAATTCTTCACTTTCGGTGGCATAGTGCAAGCCGATTTCAGGTGCCCTATCTCTCCACAGTTGTAGCACTCCCGGGCTAGAGCTGACTCCACCCCTGGAAGTCTCTCTGCTCCAGCCTGTAGTCTGATTCGGGTCTCCTCCTGTATCATGGCTGACACATCAAGTTTCACATCAATTTGTGGAAGCTCCAGCCTCGGTGCTGGTGCCAGTGCCGGTGCTGGTGCCAGTGCTGGCTTCGGCGCATTCACACTGGAGGCTGCGCCGAATGCACGCATAAAAGCTGCAATCTCATCACCACTCAGCTTCGCAAAAACCTCCTTCATGAGATCTGGATCCTTATCCTTACTCCCATCTCCTTCCATTTTTGACCCGACTCTGATCTACACAATCTCGAGTCAAATCCTCTTCAAGACCCGATCTTGCACCCTCAAGATGAAGCTCTCATCAAGATTCGAGCTTCGATCAACCTGATCAAGAATCCGATCAATCCATCCTAACCCCGCTTCTCGGGTATCGTGGGGTAACGGCCCCCCACGCCGGCCAAGTCAATCAATCACACAATCATAGAGGTGTCGGCCTCTAACAAGAAGAGGGAAACCGACTAAATCAAGAAAAATCAGAACAAATGAAGCAGTGCTACAGTAACCGCGCGCTACAGTGTTTCGTGCTACAGTAACCTCGATACAGTGTTTCGTGCTACAGTTACCACGCGCTACAGTGTTTCGCAGATTACAGAAACAACGAAGAAGGAGCACCCACTGCCTAGAACCGGGCCAGATCGGAGGCGGAGCTCTCCTGGCAGTGGCAGAACCACAAGACGGAGGCAGAAGAGGCGGAGCTCACTGGCGGAGCCCCTGCAGGGCTGGCGGCGCCCCTGGCGGAGTAGGCGGAGGTCAGGCGGAGGTCAGGCAGAGGTCCGGCGGGGCTGTGGTGGAGCTGGCGGAGCTCTGGTGGCTGTGCACGATTCTCGATGCAAGAAACCCTAGATCTAGACGGCTCTGATACCAACTGGAGAATAGTTCTAAAAGTCTCAATTTTATTAATTGACCCCTTGGGGTATATATAGAGCATACATCATTCAATCTAGTCCCTATGATTACTCTATATTCTCATTTCACATATAAGTCCCTAAACTTATAACAAATACCAACAAAATTGATTATCTCATCTATTATTTTCCTTCATTCTCTGTTGAGGCCAGAAATAATTTGATCCGTGTTGCACTACAACTGAGGTGGTCATAATTGTATTTTGATTTGCACGGGGAATTTGGTCATAATTCTTCTATTCTCACCAGTAGAAAAGCATCACAAGGATTGTACAATCTGCTAAAACTGGAATTTAAAGGACCAAGTACAAAACAGTCCTCATCCATTATTCCTTTTTGGTAAATATATATGCTCATACTTATTTTTTGTGTTTTTTTTGGGTCTTAGCTACTTCTTTTCTTGGGAGAGAATCAAGGACCATTGTCAGCTCCGTCGGCGATATGTGCAACTATATGCAGCTTCACTCCAACAGCCGGCAACTACAGATGTGTCTGAGCTTAGGCAGATTGAAAGAGTTCTTGACTCAAAGGTCATCATACTCTGGAGGTGGGTCCCAAGTTATTTATAAAGGGCCTTTATCCTCTGCTATTCAAGTTGCAGAAATGTACAATTTAACTGGGCTCATTAAAAAGAGAATTCCTATAACAAAAATCAATAGATCTACAGCCTGCTTTCCAGTAACACTGGACTTCCAGTTCTTATGAAAATAAGCAGGGTGTTGATTTTCTAATTTCATTTAAAAAGCTTCCATATTTTATTGGTTAATTATTCACAGACCACTTGCTTGCTTAAGAGAACTGGATTCCATTTTAACTCATGCTAATCGGTCAATTGACAATTACTTAATCGGCAATCAATAAAGCTTTTGGTTTGATCCCTATGTGATATAATAATTTTGATGTACAAATTCGTAAAATGCCCGTCTCTTATTTATGCTTCTTAGGTTGCTGGCCCATGCCAAGGTTGAGTCAGTGAAGTTGTCAAGGAAGAAGGCTTCCTCCAAGAAAAGCTGGTGGCCTTTAGGATGGTAATGTATTTTTATTTTTATTTTTTTTAATTGTATTATTTAAGTAACTTATTGTAACAGGTCATTTATCGTACCTTCTTAGATCTCATCAAATTGTAAGAGCAAAAGCCACTTAAAATTTCTTTCTTTATAGGTCTTCTGGAGAGACTGCTTCGGGACAACAAGACACATCAGCCGAGCCAATGCTAGGTGACGAAGAAAAGCTAACAAAGGAAGAATGGCAAGCGATCAACAAACTGATAAGCTACCATCAACAAGAAGATGACACCCTTTCTCCGATGGGCAAGCTTCCTCCAAACATGATCGTCTTCCTCCTAGATGTTTCCATCACTCAAGCTGCAGCCCGTATCATCAATATAGATGGGGTGGAGGTCCTTTGTGGCAGGTTTGAGCATCTCCATGTGGCGACAAAGTTATATTCTAAGAGCATCTGCTGTGATATGTCACTGAAGTATTGCGGATTGTCTTCACCTGAGGGCCCGCTTGCACACAGTGTTGTTAGTGAGAGAAAGAGCAATGCTTTGGTTGCCAGTTTTGTGCATGCTCCCCTGGGAGAAGACTTGGACTGGAAGCTTTCAGCTACTATAGCTCCTTGCCATGTCACGGTAACCCTTTACAAGATAATTATATTAGTTTGATAGAGGCATCCAGATCAGGGGTGGAAGCAAAGTGTATAATACTAGAATCATAATAGATGTTGAATGGATGTCAAAGTTCAAAACTGTGCTAATATGGATACAAGATATATAGTATAATTGATGGTACATATTTGGAGTGAGTCAAACTTTTTATGGATAAAGATGCAAATACAATGAATGCAAGCGCTTTAATAATAGCTTATAACTTCAGCACTGAAATAGATAATAAGCTTGCATATATTATTTGACTTGCACGATAAATAACAAAGTGTATAAAAATATTAGTTTTCCAACAGAAATAAAAGAAATCAGGAATTCAGATGACTGATAGAAATCCATCTGTAACCATATCCTTTTGCAAGGGATCTATCCGATTTTGTAATTGTATCTTTTTACCTTAATATTAATATCCCTATCCACATAATTATTTCTGTTTGCATCTGTGGACATACGGGTTTAAATTGCCAGCATCACTCCAGTTTCATCCATAGTCCGGAAAGGATCAAATTAGTAACTTTTGGCAGATGTACAATTTG
>CAXKVW010001396.1:0-20899 GCA_964058825.1 Carex arenaria | reverse complement strand
GTCTCGACTAGCTGTAGCGGAGAATAGAGAGAGGTACGGTTAAAGAAGATGGAGAATTTAGATATATATTATTGTTCATCAGTGGCATTTGGTGCTTTTCTTTCAGAAACACTATTAATTAGGTCATTATCAGGATAGAGAAATACCAAAATAATCGGACTATAATGTGAAGTTGATAACAACTTTTCTGTTGTAACCTTTGGTAATGTCATATAATTTGAATATCTCCATATATATATATATATGGTTTGCACCACAAGCAATTAATACATATCTCAGCGAATAACTCTTGTTTCCATGTACAGCTGCTATTAATTAATCTTGTCATGTCATGACACTGTGGAACCAGGGTGTAAATTAAGCCACTTGTCAAGAGCTAATAGTTAGCTTGAGTTGGTGCAAAAGAGATTGTCTGCAAGGTTGGTTAACTTGTTTTCACAAACCAACAAGAGAGCGTGACATGTAACACTATTTGGATCCTCTCTCCATTTATTTCGATCATCATATATATATATAAAAGTTCCAAATCCATTCAGTTAATTTTACCATCGCAGCATTAGAAAAGACCGGTGGGTCCAACATCATCTTTGGTCCGGCTCAAACCCCTCTCGCAGCATCATTTGTAGCGAACTCTTCAAATTCTTTACAAATTGAAATAAACCACTAAAATATTTAATTAGATTGAGTGTTAAAACATAAATTGCATACAGTTAAAGATTAATTAAATTCAAGTTTTTACAAGAACAACATAAAAAACTTTAAAATCAAATAAATTTCAAAATATATATATATATATATATACATATATTTTTTTTTAAATCATAAGAGTTGCTAAGTACCCTGATTTGGTTGTAGATAAATTCTTAACTATGTTGAAACTATCCCATAAAACCCTTAATTTTGATAATTTTATGCCAAAATAGCGTGTTCTTAGGAGTGTCAACGGGTACTATAAGAATTGTGTAGAAGCATTGTTGTATCCCTAGCTATGAGTTACAAATTGTTCATACATGTACCTTATCCTTACGTGCTACGAATTTTCTTACCCATTATGATTGTCGGATAACGAAACGGTAGTGGGTAAATAACGGGTAATGCTAATATAATAAAAAAATATTATTTACTAAATAAAACATTAAAACACATTCATTTCACACATATATACGTGTTTTAAAGGTCCAAATTTTATTGGAATTTGTTGAAATTTATTTAAGTGTTTTAATGGTTAATTAAGTATAACACAATTACTAAGAGTAGTTGGAGAATGGATATTCATTACTCATTAATATATATATTATAATTACCCGATCGGGTAACGGGTACGGAATAGGCTTTACCCGTACCCTTACCCGTTTAGATAATGGGAAAAAAATCTTCATCTGTATCCGTTCCCGATAAGTTATAAAAAAAAAATTAACCGTACCTATCTTATCAAATACAGTACGAATCGGATAAACGGATAAAATAATATCACACCCCTACGTATTCTAACTAGCTACGTACAAATATAAATCAAGTAGCTAGAACCTGTTTCTAGTGGTGTTTCTCTTGCCGATCTCTCTCCTCTCTCTAAAGTCTTAGAAACCAATCTAAGACCATTTTGGATAAACTGTAAGCGAGAGATAAAGAACTAGGATCAAATTACTTGATAGAATATTTACCTGCTAAATTATCCAAAACAAATATATCAATTAAGAACACCATGCAAAAGCAAATTTGCATATCAATGTCATGCATGGTATATATGAATCATACAAAGAATTTCCATCCAGTTATCCTAAAGAGATTAATTAAAAGTTCTGAGTTCTAAATATAATTTTTGCAAAGATATTAAAAGTTCTCCATGTCATAGTGTCTGGCATGAGGTTATATTTTTTGAAGGTTTTTCTTAAATGATCAAAGAAATAGCTAGCTTAAGATATATTTCTTATTCATAAATTCTAACTGAATTTTTAATTTTTTAATTCGCATCTTTTATAGAAATTCAATATTGTAAATAGCTTTGTCAAATTTAATTATCATTTATATTGATACTTTGAGAATTCGAGATCATTCTCTCTCTTTTAACTCCTCAGATTTTGTTTTTTAATGAGAGGATTGCAGATCAAGCCATCCAACACCTTTTTCAAATCTTTGTTATTACAACAAAGTAACTTTACATCCGGGTTTCAAACCCGTCGTCTCTTACATTAGTGGACATATGTGTCTTTGTCACTAAATCAAAAACCGGTTCTTTTAACTTCTCATATTTGCGCAAGGGTTTTGTTATTCATATTTTTTGTTAGAGGTATATATATATAAACTAGCTAATTAAGCTAGGCCGAGCTAGCTCGTCAATAATTTGTTCATAATATTGGCCACACATAAATCAAAGATTTTTCATCAATTTAGTAGTACTGTGTTCTTCGCATAGATCACGAATCAAGAAAGAATATTCCATATTTTTCATATTACAACGAATTTTTCTTCTAATGATAAGTATGAAGAGGGACAGTCATGAAAAAGTTGGAAAAAATATTTATATTCTTACAACGAGTTGAGGAACTATAGCGGAACCAGCACGAGTCCAACTAACGAAACCTACACGAGTTGGAAAAAATACGTATTCCTGATGCGAGCGGTACGTAAGAGCTAATTACATTTTATTTTCAAACTGATTTCAAATAAATCACGAGCTATACGAGAGTTTACCCTAGCATGCAAGGAGACCTAGCTCAGAGCTGATATGTAAAAGGTCTAGAAAAAATGTTTGTGCTAGAAAACAAAGAAACAAATTAAAGAAAAGGAGATGCGTTAATCAACGGAACTCTCGTTTATGTGATTAATTAGATTTTTTGGCATTATCTCACTTGTGCATGCCCAGTTCTGCGCCGTGGGAATTGGTTCCTGGATTTAATGACTTTAATTCTAACCTAGTGGCGTTTATAATTAGAATCATTTAGTTATGCACGACAAAAAATCATAATGGTGAATGATATAATTAAATAAAAACATTTATATTTATGGAGGATTATTAATATAAGCATATTTTTAGGGTTATTATTTTCAAAATAATTTAAACAAGACTGAAAAAAATAACAAGTTTATAGTTTTTATTTGTTAGAAATACTGTAAATTAGTCAAATTTCATGTAATTTTAATATTGTTTATTACTACAATATATATTGTTAATTTTCTATTACTACAATATATAATTTTAATATTGTTTATTACTACAATATATATTGTCAAATTTCATGTAATTTAATTGAAGACAAAAGATATATCAAACATCGATTGTTAATTTTTTATTTGCATCATACATTTATGGTACTTTAGTATAGATATACTTATAAATGAATTCAAAAAATAAACTTAATTTTTGAAAAATTTCAGGATTATCAAGTTAAATATGTTGTTAAGTGATAACAAAATTATCAAAATTGACCCCTCATATATATTAAAAAAAACTATATATTTTGGTTACCCGTCAACTAAAGTGTACTTTTGAACTAAAGTGACAAATTAAATTAATGTTATGAAAACTTAACTTGTACTTCATTAATTATATTCTTCTAGAATAATATAGCATTTGACTTATTTGATTAGTTTCTCAATTATTTGAGTGTTTATCTGGTGTAGCTATGATCTAATTAAGAGAAAGCTAACTCAAAATTAGACATGTCACCCATGACTCATGAGACCATGGCCAGAATCTTTGGTCAATTATTAATTGCAGCAAGCTAAGCAAAAGTTCTCCCTAGTCCCTACATAGCTAGGTGCCACAGAAGATCTTTTGATCTAATCAATCTATCCGTTATAACGAGTTGATGCAACACATTTTTGTCTGCTTTACAATAATTGAAAGAACGGAATGTAGGTTATGTAGCAATCCAAGTTGGGAGAAACCTCACGGGGTACGATTTTGAGTACCCCACACGGAAAAAAGATCTATCGAAAGATTCAAACTGTATCTTTGATCGCGATTTCGAAGAGAATGATGAAACAGTGGCTCTTTCAGATGGGTCCGGATCTCCTAAAGTAATCCAATTTTTGAGTTTAGATGTGTCGGTGTCTAATTCAAATATACCGCAAGGAGCCAGTATTATTTGAAGAGTCTGGATCCTTTAAAATTCATGTTATAACAGTCTGGATCAAAACTAAAAAAATTGAGTTACTTCATGGGATGCGAATTTGATTCAGATCACCATTAATTTAGAGCAAAAGATAAGTTCCATTGTGATCATCAAACGCATATCATCTAAGGTACCTCCCCGTTTGAGTTTGAACTTGATCTGTTCATCTTATATTAGCACGGATATTAAAGCATCCCGTGAATTTTCAAATAGGTTCCGAATTGACTCCAATTTAGATCTTAACAGTCAGTTCTAAAGTCATATATTACGTTACTTCAGAGGACATGGTCAGTTTGAACTTTGAGTTTGCATCTGGTCCATTCATATTATATTGGCACGAATCTTAAAGCAATCCGTGAATTGCCAAATAAGTCCCGATTGATGATTGTTTTTTTTTTTAGGTAATGCCCCAAGGGTGTGTCTTAGCAGTGTGGGCTGCTGACATCAAAATGGTGCAGAGTACCATTTTATTTCGGTAAATCCTCCTCTACATTACTCTTTTACTCCGAGAAATCTTTTTAAATTTCAAATTGAATTTCTTTTGGTTCCTTATAATATAAAAAGATTTATCTGTTTAAAAATAAGAAAAAAAAATGTTGTGCGCATTACGATAATGTTAACATTGATCATTTTATATTTAAAGAACATTATTTTTTTCTAATGTGATATTGATTTGTAGTAAAAGTTTGTTTAGAACAACAACAAAAGCTGTAATTTTGCTGTGTGTGTTCTAACTTTGAAGGTTGGTAGTTTATTCTGTTTAGTTACTGGTATTGGTTGAATTCTTGACGCCTCGCCGTTTTAGTTTGAATTTAATCTTTTTGTTATATGTTGATACAAATTTTTAAAGGACCTCGTGCATTATAGGTTTTGTCTGAATTAATCCGAATTCATACTCAAATGAGGTGGGTGGGGGGGGGGGGGGGGGGGGGGGGAGTCACCACACGTTTAGTTATTAAATTTATATCGTTCTTTAATTGTGACACGAATCTCAAAAGCAAATTTTCTATGTTTAAATAGACACCAAATTTCAATTGCTCGGCTGGAAGTTAATCTCAACTCATTGAATCTAGTGTAAAACCGTAGATATTTCTGACTCATGCTAAGCACCATCTATAAATTGAAAATTTTCAATTTTATCCATTAAATTATTCTATCTTTTATAAAAATCAATACTATTAACTTCCTCATAAAATAAAATTATGTGATACTTATTTATCCAATCCCCAATTTCAATATCCTAATACCGCTCCTTAGCTAGAGAGTTGTTATTTATTATAGATAATGATAATAGGCAGCTTGTTGCTTACTATTATTATAGTGAGAATTTTCATTTTGCATACGATTGATCGTATTATTTTTTTAGGAGGAATTTTATGTATGCCCCCACAAAACTTAGAAATTATGTATTTTCCCTCTAAAATTTATAATATCTTATTTACCCCTCTAACTTTAAAAAATCACAAATTTATCTAATTTATTGTTTTTTTTTTCAATTAAAACTTATTTTCAAAAATTTATAGGTATTTATTTTAGCCTTTATTAAAACAATAAAAAAATATGTAGCTTGTTAAGAGAAACATTCGGTAATTTATAACTTGTAAAATGCATACAAGCGTAAAAATAAGCATTAACTCCTGCATCTTTCAAAATAGAGAGACAGAACTCACGCCACTATACTAAGCGTCTTTTGTTCAAAAACAAAAACCATTTGGTCTTTGACACAACTTCTGTAAGTTTACCTAAAATATTTAATATTAATAGGCAGCTTGTTGCTTACTATCAGAATACAGAGAATTTTTCATTATACCTACAACTGATCGTATTATCTTTTAGGAGGAAATTTATGTATGCCCCCACAAAAACTTAGAAATTATGTAATTCCCCTCTAATTCATAATATCAAATTTACATCTAACTTTAAAAAAACTCACAAGTTTACCTAATTTATTGACTTTTCTATTAAAACTTATTTCACAATTTATAAAGTATTAATTTTAAATTTTATTAAAACAATATAAAATATGTAGTTTGTTTAAGAGAAATGTGCACTCTTCTAATTGGCCGAATGTGAGGGCAAATGGTTCATTTTCTTACTTGTGATATGCACACAAGTGTATGAACCATTTGTCCTTGAAAACGGACCAATTAAAAGACTGTATTTTTCCTACACATATTTCATATTTTTATTTTTAAAAAAAGGTCAAATAGGAACTTTATAAATTTAAAATGAGTTTTAATAGAAAAGGCAATAAATTAGGTAAATTTGTGAGCTTTTGAATTTTATAGGGGTAAATATGATATTATGAATTTTATAGGGGGGAAATACGTAATTTCAAAGTTATGACCACTAAATTAAGATTCATGCATTTTTTTTATATTTTGAGGAAATTTAAAATGAAACAGAGGTCTTTAATTATGCCATCCAATTAATTTTTGCACGGATTAATATTTGTTCTGAGATATCTTATTGGTCTCATCCGACCCATTTAATTTAATCGGATGACTCCTAATCCCTGCAAAGAGATCTAGGTACAAAGTCATATCTCAATTGCATCACATTTTATTAATAAATTCAGGTAATATTCAATTGTAAACTATGTTGCATGAATACGGGTACAGGTATCCGGAGGGCAGCTTCTCCTACAGCTTCTGTAAGTTCTCACTTTTCTTTCACCAATGCAGCAAGTGTAGCAATAGGATTCACGATCAAAATTACAAGTCAAAATTTGAAAGTTCATTGTGAAAATTCAAAGTGTTAAGGTCATGTCATTCTTAGAAAAAGGAATAAAATGTTTCAGGGGGGCATGGGTGGGAAAAGAACTAAAAAAATATAATAAAAATTTGATGGCTTGTACACAGGTTTTCCGAGGTTTTAACCAATCAAACGACAGGAGAAGTGTCCAAATAGAATGATTGATCCGGTATATGATACTGACAGATTGGTACCTTGCCAGTGAACAATTATGGCAAGAGTTCAATAAATGTCTCTAAAAAACGGGAGTAAGATCTAGGAGCTGAATTGAGGTGGTTATCATGAAATGACATTTTTAAAGGTAGGCAGAGGGTCTGCGTCACCCTTTAACAACCCCTGTTAACATTTGCTTTCTCCATCCATTTAAATATTAATGAGGGAATTAATATATTACCAACATAGTTTTTTTTTTTTAAATAATTGGTAGACTTGATTTGGTGAAGAGTAGGAGAAGCTGCTTAACTAAGAAACTGGTACAGTTCAAGTACCAAAAACAAAAGCAAGGTATTTGTTTCATCAAACCTCAGACTAAATTGTCTTGTTATATTTTGCACTCTTTGTTGTACAGGAACAAGATGTATTTGGTAGTATAAATGTAATAGGGTTGCTGTGCTTGTCAAAACAAATTTTGAAGAAGCAATGCAAAGAAATCTTGTGCCGATAAGAGTTAAAAAAACAAAAAAAGCGAGATATTTAGCGATTAAAATACAAACTAGCTATTATTACCTAGCCATGAAATAACATCAATAGGAAGAAACAATGTAAGTACAAAATAACTACTACAACTGGCTACATTTGTGCCGCCCGCACCGTAAAAGAGAAATAATAGGTAAGGATAACTGTTATTTTCACTCACCCGCTACATATTATGGGATACAAAAAAGAATCTTGTTCTAATCTCAAACTACTCGTAAAATAAAAACAGCCAAACCAAAATTTATGATTTTAACTTTCCCTATCACGCCGAGTCCTTTAGGCTGCCGCGCGGGGGCCACAACTTCTTGCGAACTACAAAAACTGACTCATTGTCATCGGAGTCTGAATTGGGCTCAGGGTCAAGCGCAGCAATTGACTCCCACTTGAGTGCGGTTAGGTACTTTTTGACAAAGTCTACTACAATTGGTTTGTCTCGAATTATTAGGAAACCAGACGGTCTAACAATTCGGTCGATTTCTATTAGGAGATCCTCAGCACTGCAACCCTTCTTCTCAAGATCTGAAAAGACTGTCCAGGCATGGAGAAGGTCATATGTTCGTGGGTAGGTTGAGAAGGCCTCGCACCTATGACAACAAAGCTATGTCAGAACCGTACTGACTTATGCTGATTATGTTGATAGCAGAAACTTTCTTCTTCTTTTTTTAAATTTTCTTTATATGTTTTAATTTTCAGTTACTCTTTGTAAGAACAGTCATGTATCGAATAATTTACCCCCCGGCCCCCCCCCCCCCCCCCCCCCCCACAACCCGCACCGTATCCTCTGAGGTAACAGAATATTTCTGTTTAGATCTGTACTGTCCGATCAGAATCCAGTCCGTGGTGAAATGCACGGGGCCCCTTTAATATCCGTGTGGATTCTGATCAGACGGTCCAGATCTAAACACAAATATTTTGTTACCCTAGGTGATATGAATCCCCACCCTGAAAAAAAAGCATCAGAAAGCAAAGACAATTACCAGTCATGGGTAGTGCCGATGAGGCCACGGTCATATATGATCTTGAGACTATTGAAACCATCCTGAGGAACAACATTCATCACCCACATAGGTTTATCCTTGAGAGCTGCCGCAAAAGATCCCAGGTGTGCTTTCATGTCCATCACATTTCTTATCGTGTCTGGCTTTATCTTCGGGCTTAGCATGCTCCAGTAGCTGTCTACCCTTTGTTGCCATATTTCCTACAACAAGAGAATTTGAACATCTCAAAGTCAGCAAGTTATAATCTCCAAAAATACCGAGTGTTTTTTCCTCAAGTATATTGAACAGAATACTTGAAAGTATTGCCGGTTTTTTGTTTTCTGTTTTCTTATTTCAATTATAAAGGTTTCATACTGATTTGTATTTATTTGAAACAATACTGATTACTCTTACATTAAGGTTCATGTAATAATAATCAGTTCCAAGGTTTCATACCAGTTCCCAACCATTTCAAGTTTATATTAATAAAAAACTTAGGTTTGGCATATAACAGTCCCCTTTCCATACAAGTATATCCACCAAAAATTACTCATGTTATGTTGCTGCATCCATTTTCCCATGGAAGAATTATAATAGTGGCCAAAAATTGTAAGAACTGAATGGATAGGACCCATAAATTGGAATTAGAAATTTGCTAAACCAACGCCAAGTAAACAAAAACACTTGAGGATCCTTAATGTAATTTACTTAATTCTCAACGTTTCATATCTTATGTATTCTTGATAAACATGCAGTATGCATATGGGCTAATTTACCGTGTCCTTTTCAAACGTTTCCGCTGTAATTTGAAAATCAGAGAGGCGCGGAGGTGGGGTCGTCAGTCGAGCCGGCCATGGCGCCAGTGCACTCCCTCCATCTTTATGCATTTCTAAAAGAACAAATAAAGTAATTAGTTGATGCAAGTTAGTTATTAACACCCAATAAAAAATAAATAAAATAAATAAAAACTTCATGAAAGAACTTACGCTCAGTATAAGGGGTGATACATGCCTCCATAGGGACACCCCAGACAGCATCTGGATCATCACTGCTGCTACACATCACCGGCTTCGTCCCTGGGTCCCGGTTCATGTAACAATCATTGGTCAATGGCTTAACCCAGATAACTGTCTGGTTCTTTTTGGCTGCAACTCTCCAGCACATTCTCTCAACCAATGCACTCATCTCCTTCCAAATCCTCAAGTCCTCTTCATCTTGTGCATATGCCTCGGGAGATGAGTAGGCAAAGTAGCCACCTGGCCTAAGTAACCGATCGAGTTCTAGTAGGAGTAACCCGTCTCTTTGTAACCAGTCGATCCTACACCTGCGTAAACCAAAAAGCAAAGAAACCAAAAATCTTGTTAGGGTTTTCTATTCAATGGGCACGGTCCTGCTTCTCCACTAAAGGATTATACCAAAGAAGAACAGTAAGATTGTATATCTCACTAAGAGAACTGCAATTGAATTGGACCTAGGCTGTCAATGGACATCTTCCATCAGGTTATCACTCTTAAATTTTACATTATGGTCCTTTTAAAGCATAATATGGTTCGAAGTGCATTGCAAAATCGAAATTGGATTCACACTATGTTATTGTCGTTTATAATGTAAATTTTTTTGTTTATTCAGACATTTCCATTTTGTTATTATAAATTTTGACACAGAAAACTAATAGGATCCTGAATCTATTGAAAATGCCCTAAGATACGGATCGGATAGTAGTAAACCATATCCGTGTACGTTTTTATTTTTCGGATACGGATACGAATCGGATATTTAATGGATACGAATACAGATCGGATATTAACAGATACGAATACAGATACAGATATAATTTGGATACATAATTCAAATACTGTGACAGAATTAACTTATTATTCAACAAATTATTCTTTATAGAAACCAGGTAGGGCTTTCTTCTTTTGCTTGTTCCAAAAAATTTATCATCATATTAGTTTTAAAAATTGAAACTGTTGCCTAATAGCAACAAAACTTGTGACACCAAAATAAAGCTAGTATTAGTGACCCTTCTTGGAAACTTTTAGAGTAAGCTTCTAATTATGTTTGACCTGAAACCCAATTCATCTTGTAATATTTGGTACAAACAGAAACGACAAGTTTTTTTTTTATTTATTTGAAGACCTGTAGGTATATTGCATTGAAAATGGAATAAACATTACAAAGGTTCCTCGAAATTGTGAAAAGAAAATAAAGAGAGCAACTTAGGATCACTCTTTTTCCTAGTAAAACCAAAGGGCTTACCAGTAACAGCACCAAAATACCCACTGGTACAGAAAAAACTAAGGAAATTTTAAACGAAAACTGAACCTAAAATGCGCCATAAAAAAAGGAAAAAAATCTTAAATTCTATTACAGCATAGTTTGTTGCTCCTTCCATTCTACATTGGACTGCTCCCTCAGTATTATGAGCTGCTCTAGGGTAGAGACGGCAATTGATAGCGTAGATTGAGTATTACTGATCACGTCACTAACAAAATATTGCAATTTGAATCTATATATCATGTGTGTGTCTCTATTCTGTTTCCCAAGAAACTAATTAATGGAATAAATAACACTGTTCGGTGGAGAGATCCAATCCAAGAGGGATTTCAGTGGAGACCGCATAATTTAAACGAATAGAGATTGGGAGAAATTGGGAGAAGTCGAAGTCCAAGGGTTGGGAAACGAGAAATTGGGAGAGAAAGGTCGGAGAATGGATACGGATAATTATCCGGATCCGTATCCGTATCCAATTCCAAAACCAAAACCGTATCTGTATCCGAATCCGCACAAATTAAATCCGAATCCGCAAAAATTCAGATCCGGATCCGGATTCGGACACATAATATCCAACCCATTTGCACTCCTAGTACTGATCTACATTTGGATCCTCGTATATTTATTGGGTTCGAACAGCATTTGGATCCTTCTAATTTGTCTGGATTTTGATTCAGATCTTGCTAGGATCCAATCTGATGGGCAACCCTGATTGGACGAGTCAAGAATCGGTAATATAACATTTTTGTTTTCAACTTGTATGGAACTTAACAATAGCCAGAATTTTGTTATGATAGGAAAAAAAAACCCAGAAATCCAAGACACCCGTTTTGAAGAGACACTTCTCATCTATAGTAGCTCAAAAACACCTCTCTGTATATGGATGAACATTACCCAGGTAGCACAGGTATAGATGAGACCTGTAACTGACATACAACTACAGAGTCTGGTCTTGGTCAGGTCACAGAGTTAACATTATTATTACATAGAAACAACCAACAAACAAAATTATAAGCACAAACCTGGAGCAGTGAGCAAGTTCAAAGGAGCGGCTTGGATAAGGTAGACGCTTAGTGCCAAGAACGCCTAAATAGGCTGGGATGCCTCTTTCAAGTGCAAATTGGATCTGGTTTTGGTGCACATCATTTGGGGCTAATGACATCGCAATAACATTAGAAGAGAGAAGGTACCCCCCAAAGCTTGCTACTCCACATCCTACATCGAGAACCGTGCGAAGCCGCCCTTCATTGTGTATGTTGTTATTCGTGAAATTCAACATCTGGATTCCAAAAATTAATAGAATCAAACAAAAGTTGACAGTATTGTCATTCATTTTTTTATCCTTAAGGGCCTGTTCGGCAAGTGGAATAGTCTGGAATTGAATTGAATCAGGTTGGAGTAGCTGTCAAACTTGGTTGGATATAATGGAATGTCAAATAGTCTAATTGTTGTATTTAGTTTGAAGTTTGCAGTCCAACCCCATAGTTTTGCACTTAAGCTCCTCCTTGTCGCACCACCCAGGATAGACAATTCATTTGGAGGTGAGTGACATTGACAAATATGACCTTTTCTATGGTGATGGAATAGTTCCAATTTCACCAGTAGGAGAAATTGAACCAATTGCACTTGTCGGAATATCGTGCAATAGGACTAATAATAATTTCATTTATTTTTCTCCCATGAGATGATCATACCAGGGATGACACCAAAATCACTTAATGAGTTTAGAGCTGCATGCAGGTAAAACGCAAGAAAAGATTCTGAGGGTTGAAGAACAAACAAAATTTAAAACTACAAGACATGGTTTTACTGTCAATTCAAGTATCATCAACACAATTATCTCATTTACATTATTTTATTTCAAGACTTACTATTTGTATTGAACCAAAAGAATTGTGGGAAAGAAATACAATAATGCAAAACAAAACGCACAGTTATCGTTTGAAAAGAGAAAATTCATAGTAAGCCCGTAGAAACATCCTGCTATCACATACGCTTCACAAAGCAAGAGAACGCTCATATTAAGAACAAAAGAAGAGGCGGAGGAATATGAAAATGCCATAATAAGAAGAGACAAAAGTACATTTGCAATGGAGGCTATGTATTTATCAGCGCCGTAGTGAAAATGTGTACCACCACCAGGAAAGACAATTTTTTCACCTGCATCAACCATCCAGTTCTGATCTGACTTCTCGTGTGCAAGGTGGGTGTGCGGTATGTTTGCCTTCCATACCTCATCTCGGCTTTTCGGCCATTTAATTGGTACCTGAAATTAACAAAATTGTTAATCCTTTCACCAATCAACCACAAGTACTATATTCAGGACCTCAGGCTATGCATTCAGGTCAAGTTTTGCAAAGGTATGTTTTCAAGTGTATGCATAAAGTAATCAACACACAAATACACCAGGTAGTACCCTATAAAAGGTTAAAGTATCATATACTAATGAAATAAGAGATCTATATCCCATGTTGCTCCTAAAATACTGTGAGTTTCACCTATAACCCTCTTCTTCCTTCTTTAGAGATTAGCCAACCAACCTCTAGATGTATCTCTTCATTTCTCATGTTTTTGTGCAGGTATTTGATAATTTGAGGTTCTAGATGGCACCTATGGAATTTCCCTAGTAAATAAGCAAATACCTTATAGCCTTTCGGGGGAGGTATGAGGCAATTGTAGCGCCTCTCAGGCTGGGGGCAGTGCCTCTCATAGTGTTCCATCAAGTTTAAATCAAGTTTGAGTCTCATTTGATATATTAAATTTCTATCCAAACATGGAATCAATTCTGAATGCTTGTCATCACAAACCTGGGGCATAAAAGGGAAAGAATATAATTGTAATAAATAAAAGCTAATGAGATTTAAGCATTAAATGAGATTCAAATTATTTTAGGAAGCAATTTCATGTATATGCTCGCAGAACTGCAAAATATCCCCCCATTGCCACTACATAAATAGAATATCATATATAACCATACAAAACACAGGAAGTATCATATATGTCCCTAAAAGCCACAAAATATTTGGAACACTCTCCCTTTACCAACTTACTTAAATGATATATGCCCAAACCACCACCATTCCTCTTTTTACTTGACAGTTCATGGGAGGGAGAAACAAGGGGTAGTTAAAAAACACTCTTCTATAGATACAATCTTTTGATGGTTTTGTATGAGGCATCACACCAGAAATTACTCCATTTATACTAATTATACCATCTAGAAAAAAAAAACAAGCAACATCAATTTCCAAAACTGTCAGATTTATTTGCCTGATAAATATGTGTTTCATGCATTAATTATTCATTTTTGAGGCCAAAATTCATGTTCCCATCAGGTGCAGTACCCCTATGTATAGTTTGTGCTGGTCAGATCTCAATTTTTTCTCAGCTTATTGGTTTACTGATTGAGATAATTTCATTGTACCCAAGTAAGGAAAGATCACATATTCCACAATTAAGCATCACAATGCCATGAGCATCCAGTATTTATGCAAGATAAGAAATATATCATATAACCTCTGAAACATTAAATCAACAAATATAACTCGAGTCTAAGTTATCTAAAAATACACAAACTACCCCTCAATTAATCCTCATCTCTTCAAGTAAACTAGGGCAGGATAATTTAAAAAATATTTTATGGCAACTTGGTATTTTGAATTTCTGTATGTATACAAGTGAGAAATTGTCTCTTTCAATTAACATTATAACAGACAAGCAGATCTTAGTTTAGGCTTAAACAGTAAGCACAAAATTGAGAAAATGAAAGAGACAAGAATTTATTAACTCACAGGAAAGCTCTTGATTCGAACTGCATTTTCAAATATCGACTCATCAGACTTGGTACTTTCGCCATCATCATCAGTACCCCAGCCTAAAGATCGTGAAAATTTGGTACCATACTCCAATGCTCCACTCTGTCCCTTCGGGCCAAAAAAGAAGCCAAAATACATGAAGAGAAAAACCAAACAAGCGATCATCGCACATAGCAAGGTAACACCTCTTTTACTCTGAGGCCCATCAGTTCTACCACCTCTCATTTTTACGTAACAAAATTAATTTCTTGGTCGAGGTGGTAATTGCAAAATCAGATATTGGATTCTGAACTATTGCATTTCAAATGCTTGAGCTGTGATGATTCAACCTCAGTTGACCTGAAATAATTGAGGGAAATAAAAAAATTAAGGGAGAACTAGAAAGCACCCAACCAAGAAGATAACAATATTAACAATAAAAAGATGTAGTCAGTACAGGGAAGGAAGAGATTCTCGAACACCGATCCAAATTTGCTAAGTTTGGAAATTTCATAAGCCCCTTGTTCCCAATAAAAAATTAAAAAACCAAAAATAGGAAATCATAAATTTTCTTATATTTAGCTAATCTAGTATCTTTCTTCCACGATTCAATAAACAAATATAAGCTTCACGAAGCGTGGATACTCGGAAAGGAAAAAATAACTCAAAAATTTCTTCATTTACTTTGACGCCCTTCTTTTTCCACCAATGCCTAAATGCGCTCTTCAGCAAGAAATCGGAGACAATCTAATGCATTATTAAGTTAAAGTGTTAAACAAAAGTAATTAACACTGATGTCTTCATAAGTTCCTATAAAAACCTATGAAGAAAGCGACATCCACCAATCCAGTCTACGCCGCGTCAGTGGTACTTCCACTCAGTAAACTACCTTTCATGATTTTATCCATTGAATTAAAACAGGACATCACAATTCAACAAAATTGCGAATGAGCTGCATGACGGGAACAGATTTTTCACGAGAAAAGAGCAATTTACAGAAAAGGACTAAATTAAAAAAAAAAAAAAAAAAAAACCTGATCTGGAAAGGCGAATCGAAGCACCTATAGGTAGAGATCGGGATAAAAATAGCTCGATCTCCAACAATGCATCTATCCAAGACCAATCGGAAAACCCTAAAATCGCGCCACAGAGAGAGAAGCCTTGATTTGGATAACAGGCCAATGCCAGAGAGAGAGAGAGTGTGAGAGGAAGCAAGGAAATGAGTGTGAAAAAGGGAGTGTAGATCTGAGAGGTGTAAATGTATTTTACTAGGAAATAAAACTCTCATATCACCTAAAGTAACTTAAATGTTAAGTTTAGATCTGGACCATCAGATGTGTTCCTGGATTCTAATCGAACGGTCTGGATCCAAACATAAAATTTGAGTTACTTCTGAGGATCGGACTCGTTTGTTCCTGGGAAACTACTAGCATTAGTTTCCAAAGTGCAACTTGCACCGAAAGGTTTCTATAAATAGCGGGTTCAACTATTTGGAAGCTTAATAACGGGTCCCAAGCGTATACTAATACAGCATAAGCTTTCATAAAATTATTATTAATTAGATTTCGTGTCATTTGTTTAGAGAAATGTCTGTCGGTGAGAGAACTAAGAAAAACAGAATATATTAATTCAAAATAGTGTGTACTGTGCTGTGCTCTTTGGTGCGTTCACGTGCGGGACCTGGACCTCACCTTTTTTTTTTGTTCTTTTTTTTTATTTGTAACTTTTTTCTTGTTTATTGACCTCTGATTATGTGAAAAACGGTATTGAGTGTGAGCTGGCTGGATCTTTGTTGGGCTGTAAAATGGTATTGTGTGTTACTGGCCCACAGGTAAACTGTAATGCCTTTCAAGTTTCAAGTGAGCTATACTTTGTAAAGTGTAGATCAGTCGGTAGTTCCGTACAGCACTGTATCCAATGAGATATCTCAATTTTTGCGTGACCGACGTGTACGGTGCCAATTCGGGGATAACAAGGAGCAGTATTATTTAAGTTTTAAGATTCGTGCAGAACGTATTTTAACGGTTAAGATTTTCCAGAAAACACTCTTAAGTTTGAGATATCGGAGAGGATTCGAATTCGGTTCAGTTGCACTGGAGAGCTGAAAACAAATAACCACCGTGTCGCATGCGTAATGATGATATGGGCCCGTAAGAAAGTGGTCCAAGTTACACGTTGACTGTTTTAATAGTGTAGCTGAACCAAAAATGGAGATGAATTTACCACCATAAAAGGTGAAATAGTGTTTTGTTGTAAAAAATTTGTATGACAGATTCCAACCAATGAAGTGCGGAGTCACTGACTCACTGCGGTGCCTAACTTTGTCATATGTTCGAAATTTTTATTAATAAGAAAATAAATAGAAAAATATCGGAGAATTTGGAAAGTGCGAAAGTAGAAAAAAACGTTATGGGCTATAACTTCCTCTGAAAGTTACATACCACAATAACTTAATTAACAAAATTAGATTACTACTAATTAACGTAAAAAAAAAAAAAAACTTGGACGCTCTAGTCTATAACAGCCAGGTTTTTGTTTTAACGAAGTTAAGAAAAAAAAATTGAATGTTATACTTGGTCGTTATGGTCTATAACGACCAGACTTATTTTATTTTATTTTTTTCTCTCTCGCGTTAATTAGCGCTAAACATATTTCGCTAATTAGGCCATTGTGAACGTTATACACAATCACGTTTTTTCCTACTTTTCAAATTTTCCATAAAAACCGATATTTTTTTATTTATTTTCTTATTAATAAAAATTTTGGATCATATGATTGCTACCTGATTTCTTTGAAGAAATAAAAATGCGACAGTAACCGATAACATATAATAGAGTCTTTTCAGCTAGCACATATGTTTTTTTTGAGGAAATTAGCATCTATGTTGCAAAGGCTCTATTATATGGTGATACGGTAATTTTCATGTGTACCGATACGGCGATACAGTATGCTCTCCTACATGAATCTTGACAAAGACATTTTTCATGTGCGAATCTCAACGAAATTGAACAGTTTTTATTGGAATAAGAGGATTTTTTTATTCCAATAGAATAACAATCGAAAGGCATGTTCGGCAGCCCCATTTCCAATGAATTTTTCTGGGTAAAACAACTTTGTAGGTATTTTAATCTCGATGAAGACACTTTTTCATGTGCGAATCTCAACGAAATTGAATACCTCTTATTGGCATAAGAGGATCCTTTTATTCCAATGGAATAACAATTGAAAGACATATTCGGCAACCCCATTTTTCATGATTTTTTTTGGATAAAACGTGTATTTTTCCTTTACAAATGTTCAACGGTTTAATTTTTTTCCCACTTCAAATTCCCAAATGATTTTATTCCATTGCCTAACTTCAATTCTCATGGAGAAAAAATAGCCCAGAGCTCCGGATTTTTCCTCAAGCAGCGGAGCTCTCTTTGAAGACTAAAAAAAAAAAAATCTACCTTGAAATAATTTTCTTCTTTCTTGAATTTGACAAACAATGAAACTTTATTTTATTTTTTTATGACAGATACAAAATGAACTATTGGAAATGAATATAAAGAAACAAAATAAATTTTGAGCATATTGTAACTATTTGAAATGTAACTGTATATTCAAATCCTCGTTTTTTTGAGAAGAACAAATCCTCCTTGTTACATTTGAGTGGATTGTGTATATTGTAAATTAATTGCATCGAATTATTTGAAATAAATGATACCCATGACAGATAAAAAATTATTTAATCCGATACAGACAAAGTTTATTGTTAGTATAGCATATTCTATAAAATTTTATTATTATCTAAATCAATACTTAGCATCAATGTACTTAACAAAGTTTGTTGCTAGCATAACATATTCTATAAAAAAAAATTGTAAAGAGCAAAAAACAACTTTCCAAAAGATTTCTCATATACTTGATGAACACCTATGCTCTAAATTTTCTCATGAGCTTATTCAAGTTGAAAATTAGCTAATTGATATTTTCATTTCCGTATTAAAAAATTCCCGTTCCCATAAAAATTTATGTTGCTGAACATGCCGGAATTGTTTGCCATTTTTCAGGAAGGGAATGTTCAGAGAAAGATGGAATTTTTGGTTGAGGGAAGGCTTATAGGTCAAGGAGGAAAGCTCAAGTGCATTGACTCTGAAATTTTTTACCACATATTCCACTAATACAGTTTATGAACAAACAATATAACCGCAGTTAATTCCGATAATTTCTAACAGAGAGCACAAGGAAAGATTGCAAATCACAAAGACCGTTTTGAAAGAGAATCATACTTTGATATATAATAAAAATTTAGAATATTATTTTTAAAACAAGCCGAAAATATTGCAAATCCAACAAGATTTGTTGCATATGCATAATTCTGGATCTTTTGACGAAATATGATAAATATTTTAAAGCATAGGCAGCTTTTTTAGATAACAGATTTTTATATTTTGTAAATAACCAAAATATATTAATAATGATTGACGACATAGTTTTATTTCATATTATATTCTTGATCAATCTCTTGTTTAACTGCATCACATTTTTCTCAGAAATGCCTGTTACTTAACACATTAATGACTTCATTTGTCTATTGCATTGAAAATACGTTAAAAAACGAGAATAATCTCTCCATCTTTTTTTTGTCATCAACATATCTGTTATCTTGGCCCCACAGAAATAGAGGATAGTAATTAGTAAAAAAAAAATTCAGTTTTCTATTTCCTTTTCCTGAAGCAACATAACTACTCTAAACACAACCAAATAATTACATCAAAATTTCATTCTTACAAAGATGCAGTGAACCCCCCCCCCCCCCCCCCCCCCCCCCCCACCACAACACACCAATGAAACAAATGAACAAAACACACAAAAAATGTTCTGAGGCACCGCTACCTTTGACTTGCTACTGTCAAAGAGGACGCTTATCATGTTTCTATTTCACTTGATCCTCATAAAACCAGTAATCTCAATCAAGAAATGATGGAGGTTCTTTCTGAATTTCTGACGGTTTGGTCGGTCGAGAGAAATGGAGAGATTGTTCAAGTTTGTCAGAGAATTAAATGCACTTGCTAGCCTTGATTTCAGAGCTGGATTTGATTGGCCTTCCAGTAACTCTTGAACCAATCTCTGCACAAGACAAGAAACCTGGATCAATTTAAAAAAAAAAAAAAATGCAAAAACTCATCGACTATGAATTTAGAGAAAGAGGGAGGGAGACCTGGTAAAGCTCTTGCTCACACAAAATTAAAGGAAGGAAAGCATCCGCTGCAGAACCCGCTAACTCCATGCTATATACAGAAATGCAACAAATACAAAATTAATGACAATTGAAGCAAACATTGATGTCTCATGTTGATTATAGGTTTATCTAACAAGACAAGGAGAATGTTACTGGAAAAAGTTACACTAGATTAGAACATAGTAACATCATCCAAAAGGACGATCAAACTATGCGCACTAAATGCTTTAACCTGAAATCCTCGAAGAGAAGAGTCTGAAGGAGCAATCTCAAAAATGGTCGGTCACACTTGCTTGCAATAAACCATTGGACCCCTGTGATTCCAGAAATCGCAAATTGAGCCCCTCTTTGCCTGAAGTTCTCTCCTTAAAATGGTACGATGCGAGAGAACTTATGGCAGCTAAACAATTCTCAACAATGTCTACGTCCTGCTAATATAAATTGGTCAAAAATTGAATCGGAAGAACCCAAAGGAGTGATTTTCTAACTATCAATTGATCTAAAATATTCTGGACCATCCGAAAGTAGTGATTTTCTAACTATATAAAAAATAGTAAAAAGAAAAATCTAAAAAATGTAAAATTTGGCCTCCAAATACATTTTCATATGGAGACGATGTTTAACGGTTCGGATTGACTGTTTGAACTTTGAAAATAGAGATATTGATCCATAGCACAGCCTGATCTGTAAATATGCATATTACCATAGCCTCACTCTTTAATTAAAGCACTTGCCTCATTTTCTGATACACTCACTTCTACAATTTCTCTTTTAGATTATCAAAAGTTACTCCTTGTTTTAGTGCATGAATAGAGCTTCCATCTCATAGGGGAAATTATTTCAAAATTCACAAAATATCTTTATCAACTTTTATTTTATTTTTAAAGTTCGTGTGTTTGGCAGTGGGGACAATAAAAAATGGTATATATTTTTAACAAGGCTAATTTTTCTTCATTTCTTGACATCAAGTAAAAGATATCCGATATAAAGCATTTTCTGTCTTATATAACAATAACTAAAATGTGTTAGTGCATGTGTGATTGTTTGAACATATTCACCCTC
>CAXKVW010001395.1:0-45727 GCA_964058825.1 Carex arenaria | reverse complement strand
GTTTTGCAAAGATCTAGTCCTTCTACAATAAATTATATTTTTTTTATATTCATATTTCAGATTTTATTCTCTAACAAAGGTGTTGCTACTGCTGATTGATATAGCCACAACCTTTTGTGTTTTTGTAGTGCATGTTGTAATATATTTGCATGAATTTAGTGTGGTGGTGTAAAATTTTCATTATGTATTCTACAATTAAATTGGTATGTTTTAGAATCATCATATTTACATACAAAATTGATATTGTACATTTAAATTTGATATATACGAACAATTATTACTAAATAGTGTTGAATTGCAAAACTAATTTGATGCTAATTAAAGATGAGTTTTGAAAAGCTAATTAAAACGTTGGTAATTTTTTTGGTTGTACAACCTATGGATTTAATTGTCTTTAAGATTTGTTTTAAATGGGGAAGTTTTCCAGTTCCCAATAGAAAGTTATGGCTCCTTTAGTAAAGGGTTGTCAATATTTTTTCTGATGTTCAGGGTTATGATAAAAAAAAAAGGTCTGTTGTTCTTCGCTTCTCTCCACCTCAAAAGAAATGATGTGTCTTCTATTATTAACATATAGTTGTATACAGTTTGTTGTTCAAAATATATGATTTCAAATTAAATAAATTATGGTGAAATATCTGAACTGAGATGGAGAAGCTGATGAAAAGAGCGGATGTTTTGTAACATTGGATCAGACTCGAACTTGATGCAAACTCATGTCGAAGCAGGTCCATTGCCATCCTTAATTCAATCCTCACAACAAACTTCATGGCATTATTCAAAATATATGATTTCAAATTGTGTCAAAAATATATAAATATATATCCTTCAATCCGACTTCGATTATTAAATTTAATTAAACGAATTAATATAGTTGAAAGGACTATTGACCACAATTCATTGTGTTCCTTTTTTTATAATATTGTAGAAATAAATTGGGCGTGGAATGAAATTATAATTAAGAAATCGACTTAGTTTGAGAAATAGCTTGAAATTCTCTATTGAAATAATGTTGTTTGCTTTATAGAAGAAATATATATAGAGGAGGGTTAAATTGCACCATTAGTTTTGTGCTCCAATCATACCCCGCATCTTTATCTCTGTTCATAAAGTATAAACAGTTAATCCAAACCGCTCAACATGATCTACGTATTAAAATGTGCTTAGAGACCAAATTTTTTATTTTTTTTTTGAATTTTTTTACTATTTTTTTAGATAGGTACAAAATCATTAATTCTGGACCAGTTTTTAACAGAGCAGTTTTCACTCCATACAGCACACGGTCTGCAGAATCAAAACAACGCTACATATAGTTCATGAGCTGCATGAAGCCAACACTATGTTAAAATCTTTACCCCTCCAAACAATCTTTTCCTTGTTTTTGGAATTTTTTTACTATTTTTTAGATAGGTATAAAATCATTACTTCTGAACTAGTTTTTAATACATATTTCACTCCATGCAGCACACAGACTGCAAAATCAAAACAATGCTACATATAGTTCATGAGCTGCATGAAGCCAACACTATGTTAAAATCTTTAGCCCTCCAAAGCATCTTTTCCTTGTTTTTAGGATGCTCTTTTCCTTTCATCAATTTCAGTTGTTTCACCAAGTATTGTATTATATTGTATATGACCAGGTTGTAAATTTAATTTATGGGTGCCAGTTGACATAAATGTACTCATATAAATTAGATTGTAACAATATGTTTGGTGTCAATTAATGGTATATTCTGATTTTCAAATCTTGTAGGGATACTTACAGAAAAGTCATGTACCACCTGGTACTGAGTTGTTGAAACTGATAGAAACTTGCTCACATTACTCAACTAAATTGGCATATCAGCTCTAAGTCACATAACAAATAAATGCCGATGAAGGACCAGGAAAAAATTCAGAAAAAAGCAAAGCCTTTTTCTCTAAGATCAGTTACATTATGGATGGGTATTTTTTTTAGTAAAGTTAGGAGTCAAACCACCTAACTATTTAATACTTGTTATTACAACAAATGATTTCTCTCATCTGAGTTTCGAACTCATGACTTCTCTAATAAAAACCATGTGTCTTTGCCACTAGAACAAATGCTAATTTTTTTATTGGTGTGTATTAAATCTAGGTCTTTTTTTTTAATCTTTCTTTTTGTGTTAATTTCACATATGTCCTACAATTTATGAAACTTGTCAAACGTAAAAGATATAAGATACATATAATATTTGTCAAAGTCAATACTTTGTTTATGTTAGCATATTCATCCGAAATCTTGCACAACATAATTGCTATTTTAAAAATGATTACGAGGTATATATCTTGTATCAAAAGGAAGAAATTAGCCTCATGCATTTTTACTATCACATATTACCCAATTCATTTTAATACAAAAAAAGCAAATATAACAAAATTTCCAAGTTAGTAAGGAAGGAACCTTTTATTTAAATTGACAAAAATGTAGTAGTTTGGTGTGAAGATACTTACTAACCCATATATGCTTTACCCTGTTCATTGCAAGTTATTGAAACGGTACTTATTTGGGATATGGTGGTATATAATCACGTAAACAATACAATCATACATTAAAAAAATAAAACAGGACAAATTAACAGTAGTGTGAGATCGCAATGAAACCTGAATTCACATAACCATTTTTTCTTTTTACAAATGAACAAACTAATCAATTGAAAGAAAGAATTAATCTCTTTGACCCGAAATACTAGGTTGAATTCTCTAACAGTAATTATGACAACGACGACTTTAGTTTTGTTTCTTTCCACCAGCAAGAATTCTCGAAATTTGGAGACCACGACTGAAAGCTTGGTTGAATAGAAGTCTAGTCTGGAACTCTGACACGAATGGGAACCATGCCATGATGGCAACTGGTGTAAAGATAACCAGCCCCATTATGTACTCATATCCCCTCGCCAGTGCCTTTACCGATCCCCACAGACCTAGCGCCTTTACTGCTGGCTTGATTGCTTGTGACACCTGTTTCAAAATTTAAAAAAAATATCCATATAGGGATCGACCGTGCAAAATTAATATATATAAATGAAGAAAACTTAGTAAATTTAATGCCTAAGGCTTTATGCATAGCGTAGATTGGTTTATACTTAGTCGATCTGAACTGTTCAACATGATCTCCATATGAAAATATAATTGTAAACTAAATTTTACATTTTTTACTAAACTTTTAAATAGGTAGAAAATCACTACTTTTGAATGGTCTAGAATTTTTGTATCATGTGATTGTCTACTTATCTAAAATCAATTGTAAAAAAATTCTAAAACATGAAAATCTTGATCTACCAGTACATTTTTTTATGGAGATCATACTGTACGGTTTAGAACAATTGTATGGACTTTGAAAATGGAGATATTGTACCATAGCCTCACTTATGAAGAAAACTAGGTTTAGTCCAGATAAATGTGAAGAAATTAGAACTTAGAAGAGAGATTATTACAGATAGTAGGGCCCATCCAGTGGGGGCGAAGGCAAGGAAGGCAGAAAAGATATCACCAACTGTGAGATTGAGAAGGGTGAATAGAATGCCAAGGGTTCCGACAAATCCAATAAACAGAAGCAGTTTGAGAAGCCTAAACATGAGCTGGAAATCGGCACTGAACTTTTTCCTTCCAATTGATACCACCTTCAGCACCAGCACAACCGCCACTATGACCAGCCATGATAGACCATACACCTGACATGGAAAAATAAGCCCAAAGTTAATCACCATGAATTTGAGAGAGATATATATATTGAGTTTTCACCTTTTAAAATTTAATCTCTCTTAATTCAGTTCAACCAAACAAACCAAAATTTCGTTTTTTTTTTGTTATTATTCAGTCGACTGTTCATTGGTACGACCTTATAGTGATAGGTGTGATACTTACCACAATGCTCTTGCTGCCATTGGCGATGTGGAGGTGGTAGATAATACCATACTGGAAGAGGAAGAATCGGAGGGAGAGTAAGATTTCCCAGAACCTCCCGAGGAAGCCAGTTGACTGGAGGTGCTCCTGCTCCTCATCCCACCATGACTCCCAGCTTTTGTTTGCAGGTACACCGATGCCACCACGGCTGCCGATCCATTTAGACCAATCATCCCAGTCATCCACAATCTTTTGCCATTCGAATCCGGATGGATTGAACAGGAACGGTGCGAACAGCCATGTTCCCACCATGAACCACATAGAGAATGTTAGGAGTATGTATAGAGCTGTGTTGGTCGCAACTGAGCCGTAGACCTCGTAAACAAGAAGCAGCACTAGTAACTCCATCCCCTTAACAAAATGGCTCCTGTAATTGTTTACCAACCGTAAAAACGGGAGTCAATTAGTGACTTGACAATTAGTAAATTACAGAAGGACACTTGATTTACCAACCATACACATAGACAACTAAAGTTAGTTCAATCAAGTTACTTCATAATCACATGTTACGAGCTCGTACCTTGAAGCCCAACATGTAATCCCTAGATTTCACGTTTCTATATTTCTTTCTATTTATGTAAAGAGCTTGTTTGGAAAGCACAACTGTGAAGAACATGAGAAGGAAATCCCCCTTTTTAATACCTGGAATACATCCTGTAGTTCTCAGCAAACTTGACATGACGCACGACGAACCCACGGCCAGTGGCACGGTACTTGGCACCTCCATGCAAGACAGTGCGACCAAAGTAGTGTGATTTGGTACCAAGAGAGAAGGTAAAGAACACAGCACAGAGCTGAAGTTGCATGATGATAAAATCACCTAAGGCAGTGCGGAAACCACGCTCGAGACCAATTTCCATGACCATAGGAAGTGCCATGAGGAGACCAAGCTGAACCACGGATTGGGAAGCCATGGCTGACTCAAGGGCCCGGTTGCCACGCATCTCTGCTTGCCGCACAATTGTAGCCTCTAAACCACTAAGAGATAGGTATATCCTCCCATATAAGAACATATAGACAATGATGACGACCATCTGGGGGGAGTGGCCATAGAAAGAGTTATATTAAAAGCTCGAAATTAAGGAGTTATATGAATGCCATTCATCTTTAGAACTAATACAATATTTAACCCAAGGCCACCCTTGGAGCAAATTAGGCCTTTTTAAGTTTATCATGCTTAAATGAACACAAAATCCAAACTTAACAAAAAATAGCAAACAAAGGCTAATGCAAAAAAAATAAGTTGTCATTTTTGTAGGATTAACCTATGCATTTCAAACTTTGTATTTCAATTTTTTTTTTATCAATATATTTCTGTTGATGGCATTTGCCGTCAACCATCAAAAAAAATAAAAAAAAAGCATCAAACTTACCATTGAGCTGACATAGAAGCCAACAGTAGTGAAGTAGCAAGATAGCATGCGGAAGAAGTCAAATCGGTGGCCGAGGCGGTAGATATCCCTACTCAAAATTTGCTCTCCGTTACCACATGCTACCTTGGCCTCAAAGAGAGAGATCTGGTTAAGCCCCACATCACGTCCCTTCCCAACCTGTATGTACTCATGGTGTGTCACGTTTCCTCGTCTCAATGTTGAGTTAAAACCTGAATGTGCAATAACACAATTTTTAATCATTTAAGATATTATAATCTGATATTCCTATCATGCAAGACCAAAAGTTAGTCCATTAAGATACCAAAATTTATAATAGTAAAGAGAAAAGGTCATACCAGCAAAGATATCCTCAGATAAGTTGATTCCTCGAGAAGCTTTGCTTATGCCACCCCTTGTGATGTGAAAGATTCTATCGAAAACATCCGGGTGACCATAGTGAAACCGAACTCTACAGAAATAACAGACAACTAGGTAAAATTTTACAATTCAATAAATAGAGGATGTAAAAAGCATGACTAAACCACAAAATTATTTCAGCATTATTTCATTTTTGCTGATTAGGCATAAATGAAACATACAAATGGAGAAATGGTGGGTTACAAATTGACTTACTTCAAGGGACTTGCGAGAACTCTTTGGCCAATTGTGACAAAACTTGTCTCCTGGTTTGACATGAATGATGCCAAAGATGAAACACTGCAACATAATTAAGAAAACAAATTAGTGGCATCATAGATATATAGTTCCTGTTAGTTTAGTAACTTTTTTTTGAAACCTGTTAGTTTAGTAACTTAGTGGTACTATTCTGGACACGAACTAAATTCTTGGACTTTTGTTATTGGCATAGTGAGTTTACTCTCTGAGCAACAAGCGGATCTCTGTTTTGTCTTCAGTATAGAAACAGTTTGGTATTCCAATATATTGATTGCCAGTATATTTTGAAAGAAGATTTGAATGCTATGGGTGTTACCTTCCAGTAAAAATGTGCTCGCGTACACCAAGAATTGTTGGAGGACGCACGCCGTGATCTTCATTGAATTCTTCCAGAAGGTTTCGCATTTTCAGTGCTTCCTCTAAATAGTTATCCTGATAAGATAAACATGGAATTCATTACAAGGTTTAAGGCTAGTAAAGAGCTGACTACATGTACAACCAATCAGTTTTTGGCATTCGAATGATAGTGGAATATTATGCGATGAACCAACATTAGTCAATTATTTTTGTTTATATTACCTTCTCCTACTAGTAGTCAACATGCTGAAAATTTAGCCAATTACTTTTACATTACCTGATTCATATCAATTGTTTGGAGAGCCTCTCCACGTGTGAATATTATGGCATGGTTCTGGTTTTCCGGCTTTCCTTCACCTAGTTTTGCAGGTCCTGGCAGTTTTATGCGGTATATTTCCTACAAGATAACAAAATTAGCACAATCTGTAATAAAATAAATAGTATGGATAAACTAAATTCCAAAAAAAATTCTCGTTTGACTAGATTTCTTTATCGTACCTGATCACGATTTTCAACAGCTTTGACTAGCACTGAATAGTAAACCTTCTGTACTTTATCACCCTCCCTTTCTTCAACTTCATCTATATATGCAACTCGTAGTGAGGGGTAGCTGCGTTTAATGACAAAAAGTAAGTACTTAATTTATAAGATGACTAAACAACACAGTAGTACAAAACAGTACAAGATATGGGTTAGGCTCACAATGAATGGATTCTTTTCAGTTTCCAATTTCTAGTATGTACAAGATATCTTGTATTGCATAATTTTGGTTCAGTTGAGACTCAAACATGAACATCCATTTAATGACATAGGAATTGAATTAGATGCTTACTTGACCATCAAGTTCAAAATATCAGTAGCACGGCGATCTCCAGATTGCTTTTGGTTGCCATAAATTTGACAGGTGGCGACATATGTGAATTTCATATCAGCTATAGCCTCCAGCTGAGCTGACATCGACCTCTGTCTCTTCTCTTCCTCTGCTTGATCTGCCACTGCCTTATATCCTTCCAAAATTTCTGCTCAAAAAAATTTGTCAACAGCAGTCTAAAAATTCAAGGATTCTTTATTTTCAAGTTGTTTAGCTATTCAATTTCCAATATGGTCATTTGGACCTTAAGATATTGTAGTGATATAATATTTTTACCTTCTTCAGAAGCCATATCAAGGAAAGCTTGAAGCTTGAGAGCCCTTCTGTAGTACATCATACCCCTAACTGCAGAGATAAAATAAATTCAAGTTCATTCATCACAAAACAGGAAAAATAATTCTCATGTTTTTGTAATTTGCAAAGATAATAGGTTTGTAACTAAAACAAATCTTTCGTTTATTAATTATAAGATACATAGAATTGTTTGGGTAACTGAAAGAAAATAATTCTCAAGTTTTTGTAATTTGCAAAGATAATAAATTTGGGTAACTCAAAGAAAATCTTTGCTTTGTTAATTATAAGATACATTGAATAGTTTGATTCATACCTGTGCGACATAGTGTCTGACCCCTAAGAGAGGCCCAGTGGCGAAGCTGAAGGATATTCTCATCATTCTCAAAAATTTCATAATCCTTTTTGCAGTTTATTCTCTCCTTGAAGTTATTCCACTCATCTTTTTAACAAAATTCACATGAAAAGAAGTTATATTAGCTTATTAAATTAATTACCTATGTGAGCTATTAACATAACAGGGCTAAGTTTAGATTGAAAATTTTCATGTCAACAAGTGTAAAGCAGCCAAACATGTTTTGGAAAGAAGCGTTTAATTTGCTCTGCATCATTTTTCTCTATACTAATGAACAAAAATGGGGGTTATTTGGATATTATTTCAGTTGTGGAATTCAAAGTTTAGTATTTGTCTTATGTGTTAAAGGGAAATTCATATTATTTCTCATGTATTCCAAAGGACACAGATGATGTTCTTTTGTATTTCAAGGCATACATGATATTTTCAAGACCTGAAAAGGAAAACATCAATGTTTCCTCTCTTTTTTTGGTGTGTGTTTGGGGTTGTGTGGGATCACGGGGGTAAAATGAAATATTTTACCTGGAAAAATCTTTTGGAGGTAGAATATAATGGAAACACCATCTTCATTTTCCATATCAAGGTCATTTCTGGAGAAAACCGTCTCCTCACTATAGTATGGGGTCATGACACTGCCATAGTCATAATCAGAGAGATACGTAAATAAGTAGTAAAATTCTTATGTAAAGGTTCGGCCTTGCGGGTTTTTCAAAAGGATACAAGCCAGAAAGCTGCAAAAGTCTGTATAAATTGACGGACAGATAAAAACAAGCTTGTGGCTTATGAAGGCATACGTTTTTATATATTCCAAAATTTGCCCTTAAGCCAGGCAAATTCACATTTTGGTTCCCAGACTATATGAATTATATAAAGGGATTTTACAGGCTTTATAACTGGAGAATAAATCATTTTCTATTTAATCTTAGTTCTGACTTGTGATATTGTAGAAGACCTTGGTTTTGATTCCTATTTACAATTACTGAAATTTATTATGATTAAAAATAAGATACTGAATGCAATCTTAATGATTGACAAATACAAATTAATCATTTGCATGCAAACCTGAAAGAAAGCATCTTTCGAACACGAGGGGCACGAGGCATGTCCATGAAAAGAGAGTTTGTAAAGAAGGCTATCCTTCTTCTGGCTTCAAGGTTCGTCGGTACTTCCATGGCTGATTCTTTTACAGTCAGAAGGAGATATAACCTCTTAATCTGTTAAAAACAACCACATGTTGGAACTCCTATCTCCATTTGGTAAGGACAAACTATTCCATAGCTTACTTTCTATTAAGAACAGGTGGGTGATCTTAGTATGAAGTTGAGCTATGGTATCAAATTTTGCAATTATTATTTTTTCTTTTACTTATTTCACATTATATGTTGGTTGAAAGTACAAGATAAGCTACTATTAGTCCTTGATCTACGAGTAATACATCAGCTTCACTGTCACATGACTTGATCACTACCTTTGATACATATTTTTTCTGTTCAGTATACCTTTGTTTAATACTTTCCTAAATCCTACAAACCTTTCTGAACTGTTTAAACAGGTGGTTTCTTTAAATTGTATCTGAGGTAATCAGTTCCACCCTTATAATGATAAAAGTACAATAAAAACAAGATCAGTAGAATAAATCATCAATTATATACTACTGTACATACTTGTTCTTCCCATTGTGCAGTGACTACAGGAGGATATTGAATTGAAGCCCTTGAACCTGTTGCGGCAAAAAGCTGTTGCTGCTGTCCTCTTGTCACTGATTCCTTGTTACCATGTCCCAGCTCAACCAGCTCCCTAGACAATTTTTACAATTAGTTAAGAGTTTACAACTTCCTTGTTACCATCAGAGACCTTAGAATGCAGTAGACAAAAACTTAGTTTAATATACCTGCTCTCGTTAACCATCATATCACGGGTTACAACTTCCAACATATCCTGAAGCAGCAACACTACTGCATCCCTCTTAGATTCATCCCCCTCTTTCTGCATAAACAAAAGAAATAGTAAGAAAATTATCAAAATGCTGATTCTGTTTTGTAAATTTCAAGTTCTATTTTGTAAATTTAAAAACAAGGTTCATGCTTTGCTTTCGGTATGAGGATCAATCAAGCTAATTGAAGCCTATTTAAGAAATTGCGGACTAATAGAAGAAGATAATTGTCTTAGTAATAGTAATCAGGTAGAATCAAGCATAAATTAAATTCTCAGTTGAAAGTTTTAATGATTATATTTTAATTATACTAACCAAGATGCCGACAAGCTCAATGTACTTCTTGACTAGAACTGGCATGGCACTCATTCTGAAGTTGGCAAGGAATGTATTCTTTGCAATGTTAGCCTCTACTTCTTTTATAATAATGCCAATTATCCTGCCCACATAATTTTATTTAGAAGATAGTAATGAAGCATTTCAATAAATTTAGTGAAAGTTTTACAAACCAATAATCTAAAGCACAGTGCACACAAGGACTAGTCAAGTCACAAACCTTTTCTCAGTTTCTCCTACAACCAAGAGGTTGAGTACGAGTTTGCAAGACTCATAGCATTCTAAAACAGCACATTTCATGTACTCATCAGCACAGATACGCCTCCAGAGGTCAAAATCTCTCGAACGGAACTGCACTGCCATGTCTAGAGCAATTGGAATCTGAATATTCAAAGTAAAATTATTAAAAAAATGTCAAAGTTTGATGTCATGTTTCATACAGAATTTCTGTATAAGCCAAAACCTGAGTAAACAAGTAGGAAGTCAAAATTAAAAAGGTGCAATAAAGATCTTTAAAATTTATTTTCAAACAGAATATACAACATTTGAGAAGTTACTAATGACCTTGCTAGCAAGCAAGAATGGAGGCCACTGGATCAGCTTAAGACTTGGATCTGAAGAATAGGGAACCAACATAAGATCCATCTCCCTAAGAAACAAACAAATAGGTGTCAACTGATTTGGTTTGTGATAGTAAAATAGTTGGAAGAACAGTCTTTGCCCTGTCTTCTGGACTTGTGTAAGGGTTTGGAATTTTTTTCCACATCTACTTCTTTACATTACTTTGTTTTTGTCTAATTGGTTTGTTAGGATAGATGATAAATTTGTTAAGTTATAACAGTACACTTTTCATTAAACAGCTTTACTTCCGTTCCAAACTTCCAATACCAGCTACTATATATCCTTGGGAAAAGTAATCAAGTTTCAGTGTTTGTATCAGGAAACACTGTCAAGAAAGAGAAATAATGAAGTATTGAATATTTTAGTATTGATATTTTACCTATCGCTAATCAAATCTTCCTCCCTGAAGCTACATATGACTTCATTCCACAATTGAGCAAATTTTGCTGCTTCAGTTCTTTTGTTTGGATTGGCCTGAAATAATATACTCCATATTTTTATGCACTAAAACGACATAATATTATCTGAAGTGTAAATCTTTGTTTGACGAGTGCTTTTGTAAAAACCATGCTAACTCTCACCTTATTTCTTCATGAAATAATAATAAGCTATAACATGCATACAAAAGTGCTTAATTTATGCTAACCTCAGCAAACCGCTTGGCAAGAGTGAACCCTCTCCTCCTGGCTCTATCATCAGGCACCAAGTATGTGTTAAAGGCTCCAGGTAATGAGCTAAAACGTGACCTCAACATACCAAGTGTCCGGATCTGTTTTAATTCAGGAAAACAAAGATGAAAACCAAAGTTTTCAAAAGACAGAGAACAATATAATAATAAAGTTTTAAGTAAAGAATGATGATAAATGTTGTTAATATATTTGGTTAAGATTCACATGTCAAATATTACATCTCTGTTTTACTCTTTTAGTATAATTTGGTACATAGATTCAGAACTGAGCTAATGAAATCCTTGAGCACCTAGTCTTATTTGTATAGTACATGGCAGGTTTGCCACCTGGTGCACAGTAACTTTGGTTGAGAGTACCTATATGACCTACTGACACTAACATTCAAGTCAAATACTCAAAAGGTCCATCAACACAGATTAGAGATGGTATCTAGAAGTTCATCTTACAAGCATGATTCTCTAATAAGATATTTTTGCAAACAAAGAAATCAAAATAGTTACCTCACCAAGTCTCCCAAATGCTCCAGAAATACCACCATAAATTGTAGAGAATATTGCATACCAAATTTGGGTGTCCATAAAGTAGACCTGAAAAGAAATATAAACTTCCTGCTATTAACCTTCTTTCATTTTAAACTTGAACAACTAAGAAGACCAAGTTACTTTCAGATCACCAAACCAAATTTTCAACATGAACCTGATAGTTCTCAGCTTTTTAGCTTTCTTTGTTTTGCATTGTTTACTGTTGGTGATTTCAGAATCTTTTAAGGATTTGAACTAAAAGCTAGTTCATGCCAAAAACAGCCCCTCATCACCAGACCATAAGAATAGTTGATATATTGTTATGATGAGAAATAGAGGAGAATTTAGTAGTTTGGACACCTACCAATATAACTGGGGCCCAAATAGAGACAACAGCACCAATATTGTTTCTAGCTGCATACATGGAGAAATAAATCAGTATGAAATAAGTCAATACAGAAATCCAGTGGCTAGAAATAGAAGTGTGCCTCCATCCTATGGAATGTAAGGGTAATAATTATTGTAAAATAGGTCACAAAGTAACAAATTACCATTTGGGAAGAACTCATGCCACTGATACTTGATATTGCGAATATTCATTATGTCCTTGGTTGGCTGGACCAGAGGTTTTATCTGAAAGAAAGAAGTAAGGCTTAAATTTGAAAGCAATATGTTTAATATAAAATTGTTTAAATAAGTTTGAATAACTAGATTAGGTAGAGAAACCTGACCTGCATGTAGAAGCTGAATGCAAACTTGCAACAGAGCAACAAGAACCAGAATAAGGTATACCTTCAAAACAAAAAGGATGTAGCAAACATAATAAATATTCACCATTTTATTTTCCTTAATAATACCTTTTACAGGGAACCCTCATAGCAAACTTGAGGCATTTGACATAAGAACTTGACCATATCTTTATAGTTTATCTTATACAAAATTAAGCATCTGCTACCTTTCTGTTAGAAGTACAAACAGGGTACAGGGATTCTTGTTAACGGGAAAAGGAACTTACTTGAAAAGGGACCACTGGCTCTCATGCATCCCACGTCCAACATAAATTCTTGGCTGTAAAGTTAAAAAAATCTTGTTACCCACCTTTTTCAATTGATCATTCTCTTTCAGTTATTTGTCTGTCATAGTAAGTAAAGGCATGTTTGCTTCTGTTTATGTGATTAACTATCTTCTTTTTTATGGTCTTTTTAGTTTTAATTTTACAGGCCAAAGCATTATGGTACCGAAATCTAACAGCAAATTATTGCTTTTACCTGAGACCACCAGAGGAGGAAGCGTATGATGATAAAATCAGAGTTTTCAATCCACCTTCTGAACATGGGAAACACGAAAAGAGCAGCAGCAAGGATGTTGGGCAAGAGGTACAGTGCAACAGCAAAGAGATACAGTTGGGGCACGCCTTTGATCTGGCGAAGATACTTGGTTAGGTCGAAAGGGAGGTTGACATTGGTCGAAGAGTTGACGTAAAAGAGTGGGAGGATGATGCACCAGGCCACACTCATTATGATCTTCAGGAGGTTTCTCATCACATCATTGAACTTCACCCGGTGGTAACCCGGGAAGTTCAGAATTAAGTCCAGTAAACCTGATTTTTTCATTATGAAAAAGATTAAATTGCGGACAATATCAGATAATTTAAAACAAGCATGTTCAGGATTAAGTCAAGAATTGGTCGTTTTTGATAACCTATACAATAAATATATAACAGGCAACAGCTCACTACTTTGCAGATCATTGTACTACTACATTGCATGGGTAGAATTACCAATACCATATATAAGCTAATACATAAAAACTAATATAACTGAATATTACAATGTGTAATTATTTAAAAATTAATAATAGTTACAGTGTAATATGAGAATAAAGTAGAACACATAGCAAGCAAGCATATAAAGAATTTGTACTTTGAAGGAGGCGAAGGAATGCAGCAGTGATAAAGATGCTAGACAATGAATATAGGGTATTCTTGTTAAATATCTTTGTCAATGATTGCCCGCTCCATGTAATAATCACCATTGCCTGTGTACGTAAGTCAAAGTTGCAAAATCATTTAGAAGAAATGTCAAAATGTAAGTTAAAAAGATTAAATTTAGTTACAAGTTTAGTAACTAATATGTAGTGTTGGGTACCAGGCCCATGCAATTAACTACAAGATTAAGTATCAAGTTCCAGCCAAAATAAACAGCATAATGAAATCAGGGCAAATTTTCTAAGCATCAAACACAAACAAAATGGAAAGCAATTCTTAAGTGAACCTGATTACCTGTAAAGCCAATATATAGAATGTCCACAAACGGTCGAAACTTCTAAAGATATGCCAGAATGTTCTTGTTTCAACAAAGTTTGACTTCCCAATACTCTTACCAGAACCACCCCTCGCACCTCCCTTTCAAGAAAAATGAATAAACAAATTTATTAGTAAATAATTTAATTCTACTTTGATGTGAGGAAAAACATATCCATAGCACTGTATTTGAAAATGATATATACAAGCCAAATTTTGGTTGGTTCCTTTCCTTCTTCACTTTATTTGATAGAGAAAGGTGTCTCTGTTGTATTTATATCAAAGAAACAAATAGTTGCAGAGAAAAGGGATGTCTCACCTGTGCTGTAGGAATAACTCCATGGATAGACTTGAAGAACTCTGCATTGTCATTCATAGGCCAACCCAAAGTGAAACAATCAGGTGACCTGGAACATATTATTTGTAGTTATTACAAAATAGAACGAGATATGAAATAAGCTTGGTGAACAGTTGCCCACCAACCTTTACCTAATATTACGAAACAATAAGAAAAACAAAATCGATGGTCTAACCAGAAATACTCATTGAGGTCGTCATAGTTACACCATGCTGCATGTGGTGCTTTTCCATTCTTACTTTTACTGGCTTCCTGTCAAATTAAATGCATTTTTGTAGCTTCAATCAGAAAATAAGAAAAGGACACAAGGATCAATAAAACAAAAAATTCTGTATCAAGAAACAGAATTTCTCACTTTCCCTATAGACTTGGGTAGACAAAATATACCCTTTCAATGACACGATAAATAGGAGTAACCACTTTCTTCAAATAGGCCTCGTCGTCGCCCCCATAAGAAGGTCTGATATTCTCTCCTGTAACAATGCTAATATTGTTCTCCAGTAGGCCCCGGAGCTCATATGCCATCTGGAGAAGAAAAAACATTAGAATTAAATTTTAGAGAACTACAAACTTGGATATTTCACATCAATCTAATGGTGTGAGTGTTGTAGACAAGGAAAACAGAGTGCATTCTTCAGTTTTTCACTATCTCTCTCTAATTTCTATTTTAAGAAACCCTAATCTCTATTCTAAAGCTAATTGTGATTAAATATGAAACCATAGACCTATAACTGGACAAACAAAATATTATGTATGATTCAAAAGCTTTGATGGCATATATTGAAAAGTAAAAAAAAAAAAAAAAAAAAAAGGAGGATTACATTGTGAAAGATGTAGCATAGACACTCAGGCATGAAACGGATGTTGGCAGATTCGCCCCAAATTAGAAGATACAAGCCCATGTAAAGAATCTTCCTCTGTTGTGTTTCTTGAGCTTGTGTCCCTTGGGAATGTCTATTTTGACAAATTTTAAAAATTATGTACATATCATCAAGTCAACATAAGGCAGAAGTGGGTCAACCAGGTCAAAATTGACCTAAGCTGAGGCAGTTTTATTTTAAAAAACTGAAAGCTTATCTTGCATATTTCAGTTTCATATATTAGTTCCATGCAGTATTAATTAATTCATTCTTAAGAGTAGCTTAATACCTTAAATGCAAGCAGTGTTTCCTCCCCAAGAACTTGCACCAATTTTTGTAATTCTTGAATAGCTTATTCATCACGGCATCTATTGCTCTTTCATCCAACTATTTAAAAAAATATATAGAAAGAGAAACAGGTAATCATAAGCCCAGAGCCATAATATGCAGCTAATATTTAAAATAAAATCACATAGGATCTTTTTGTCAAATTGTAAAAAAAAAAAAAAAAAAAGTTGTTGGTATACCTTAGTGAGAGGCTCTGGCTTCGGTGTGAGCCTTACATGAACATTAGCCAGCAATAATATTAAATGCTCTCTTTGGTTTCTGACACTGTCCCTCTGAAAACATGTTTAAGACAATAGTCAAAGTATGGTTAATTGGTCAAAAATAGTATTGTTTTTTCATAAATTACATTTAGCAATTTATCATGTGTGTTTTGTAATTAAACAGGGTAAATCAAGATACATCTCATCCATGTGTGTGCTGAAACCTAACACCATTTAAAAAGAGACAGCACTCTTAACAAAAATGACAAATTAATATGTTACTATCTGGAAAATATGAGGCCAGCTTAATGCCTCTAACAGGAAATTAAACCTACCTGAAAACCAAACATGGATCTTAACCAGTCGAGCAGATCAAGCTCGCCTGCTTTTTGTTTTTGTTGCTCAAACGGAATGGGCCATGTCAGACCCCTTGTGTTTTTCAGAGCTGCCACAGCTGCCTTAACCTGTCACAATTAATATGAGCAGATCAAATAAGCGAACTTTAGATTTTAAAAGAACCATACTTGTGCATACTCTGTATATGTCAAGCCTAGTCAAAACTAAGAAGGTTTTCCTTCCAGTCAACAAATATTGCGCTCTTGCCTTCTTGTAAATTACCAGCTCTCATCTTGCTTAATTTATATACTGAATCAGGATTGAAATATGATTGGTACCCCCAATTAGTTCTTGAAAACAAAGGTGAAGTGATAATTTAAATAGTACCTCTTCTTGTTGCATGATACATTGTGAAGAACCAGCAGCATCCAAGGGAAGAATATTATATGGTACAAATATTTGGTTCTTTTCTTGTACATCTTTGTTGGCCGCAATGATCTATTAATATAAGAAAAATAAAAACATTTTTACAATTGATTTTCCATTTTCATTGAATGATGATGATATTATAATAAATATATAAATAGCTTTGAAACGATAACAACGTAAAAGAAATCATAGTTGTACTGACAACTAAAAAAGTATAGCCATTATTTACTGAAATACTTCTCCAGAATAATTCACAGTTTTTATTTCTCACTGCTCAAAGCATAAAAAAAAATTATAATAAACAGATCAACATCATCATTTGTCAAATCAATTTCTACATTAGAATTTAATTCTAAAAACTATTTTTTTTTAAATGTCATACCTCTGGTGCAACTTCTTCCCCTTTCTCTGACTTGGTAACAGCAAGTAGCACTTCAAAAAGAACTCCTGCATTTTGATACGCCTTACCGAGCTGGGCCCTAGCAATAACAGAAAACTATTTAAAAGTTGTTCTTAAAGGCTGGTACTCCATTAGGTTTGGTCCTATCAATAACAGAGAACATTTGTTTTTTATGTTTAGTTGGAAGAGGCTTTAGGGCTTGATTTTATAGCTTGGCAGTCACTTTACAAGTACAAATTATAAAATACTCTTGGGACTTCTTCCACCATTGCACATTGAAACATAAATTGTGTTATCTATCTGTCTCATATTTAATTTCATTCTACATCACCTTTCTGATAATACTAGTCAAATTTTCTGATAATGCAAGTAGCATAAATGTTACTATTTTCTTTTCATTTACCTGTCTGCTTGCTCGCCTCTGTCAAGAGCACGCACATAGTTCTCATAGTATTGCTGATAGAAGCTCTCTATTTCCCTTGCATCACTCTTTTTCACTCTCTTAGCTAAAGTCGGTGTGTTATCCTGAAAGTGCATATATACAGTTGCATACAATCACCATATGACCTTATTGATCTATTATACATTATATTTTATATATTTGAACATTTTCTTCCTCTATTTCATCTAGATAGAGACCTAAACCAATTTATTTTATTTGTCATGAAATAAGAGATGGAAGATGTTTTTCACTATGGCATTAAAAAGTGTTGTTTATGAAGGGCAGAATACCGGTACTTATTATTTACAAGATTCTAATTTCAAACATATCTTGACAGCAAGCTATATTTATACAGCAGATTCCAAATATTCCAATAGCCTAAGTAACGGAAAGAGCATTAAAAATTTAAAATAAGAATGTAATTAACAGTATGAGTTTATATAGGAAAGAAAGATCACCCGTTCAAGGCGTGTTAACAGCCCTGTTTTAAATTGCCGTACTCCACGACCAGCTGAGCTCGGATCCAGCCGATGTGCCTTCTCAAAAGCATAGAATCGACCTGTATTTCACAAAAATTAAATGCAAATTAATAATAGGAAAAATATGACCACAAAACATGTCATCTTGTTAGTTTTGCAGGTATACCCATGTAAAATACTTAATTGGAAACTAAACATAAAGTGTATACTATTTCTCCAATAAATATAAAGTAAAATGTGTTTTTTGTTACACTTATATGTATGAGATAATCTAATGTAATATAGATCTTTGGAATTACGCACTTCAACAAAAATCAGTAAAGATCTCTGAGAAATAACCAGGAAATACAACAAATATACAGGGTAGAAGTGCAAAATTTCTCAAAACTGTCAATTTTCTTGCATTTATATCCGTCCTATTACAGAACAATGTTACGTTATTTTCAAATGCATATAATTAATAACACCATTTTATTTCTCTTTCATTATATCCGCGTGAATAAATATCCCTAAATCTACCTCAAACATTACAAATTTAATGAAAAACCGATCAACTCTCTTTTTATTTCCTTTTTTTATTCTGATAAATTCGCGTAGGACAATCACGAAATAAAATAACGTAATTAAGGAAGTACGATCGATCAAGCCAAATCTGGTTTATCCAAAATTTAATAAAAATATCTTCGAACAAAACGTCAAAGTCTCATCTCTCAAGTAAAGAAGTACGATAAAAATGGCAAATAAAGAAGGCACATACACAAATAAGCAACACGAGGCCTCTCTGATTCGATCTCAGCTGCCACACGAAGGATCGGTGCAATACTACTCAGCGTCGGAGGTACGACCTCGTTATCAAAGACCTCCATGGAGAAGGTCGCCATGGCTGCGCTTCTAGAAGGCCGCCTCGTCAGCGCCTGTGGGCCCGACAGTGGACCAGGCGTCGGAGCTGCTGACGAGGACGCATTATCAGACACCGATGATGCCCCGGACATGATCGCCTCGTCTCGATCGATCACCCGCTCCTCTTCGCCACAGCTCCTCTCGTTCGACCAATGCTCTCTCGTCTGAGGAGAGAAGTTTAAGCGAGAGAGAAACGGGAGACGCGAAAGAAGGAATCAAGGCTTTATACAGAGAGACGAGAGGGGTGGTGGGGAGCTGAGTGGTTTATATCGTACGGCTGGGAGATAATATGGTTTACACGTGGCACAAATCTAGCAATGATGCTCAGATTGGAAAGATGCACTGAATTAAGAAAAGATGGCCAAGCTGGATAGAAGTTCAGATTCTCTGAAGTAACTCAATTATTTATTCAAGATCAAGACCGTGGGATCCCTTCAATATTCATGTTAAAAAAGATCTGACGTTCAGGATCTTAGCTTAAAAATTGAGTTACTTAAGAGATTTGAATTCGCTGGAGAGAGTTGTGCGGGTGGTGGGACAGGAATCCGTTAAACTGTTAAGAGAGGAATAGAGCGTAAAACAACGAATAAGTCTAAATATTCTGGTTTTAATGATACTAACTTCTATGGCCTGATTTGCGGTCTGGATTTATATACGGGTCATGTTCAGAAAGAATTTTACGTTGATTTGACTCGTTACATATAAGATTATATAAAAATGGCATAGAAGTAAAACAAATTTGATACACGATGCACATGGTTTTAATGATACTGACTTATATGGCCTGATTTGCGGTCTGGGTTAATATACGGGTCATGTTCAGTTAGAATTTTACGTTGGTTTGACTCGTTACATATAAGTTATAGAGAAATGGCATAGAAGTTGAACAAATTTGATACACGTTGTGCATGGTCTTTTTATGGCTTAAATGAGACAACACACCCGTTTTAGAAAAAATACAGAAGTGATCAGAGAGAAGCAGAATTACAGTCCGTATTTTCTCCTCTCTTTTTTCTAAATTTTTTTGTCTTCATTCAAAAAAAAAAAAAAAAATTGTCTATTCAGATTTCAGAATGAATTTTTTTGTCTTCATTCAATAAAAAAAATTAATCTGATTTTTTAATTGTCCACTAACAATTTTTGAATTTAAGGCATTCATTTTCTCTCTTTGGTATTAAATGTAGATGTTTTCATTTATTTCTCATTAAATTAAAATGGAATGGTTGATTGGTACTCTACGGGACAACATGGGTATTTTAAATAGCACAATATTTCATTTTTATATTCTAAAAATAATTTGATAAAATGAAATTATTCAAATTAGGTCAAAATTAAATTTTATTGATGTTAACAACTAGATAGGAACTTTAATTTATGTTTTTTAATCTCTATGCAAAAAATACAATTAGGGATTTGCTCTCTTGAAAAGGAAATTATTTAATTTTTGAAAAACTAAAATCATCTCCTACGAGTGAGACATTGAGTTTGTTAAAATCACACAATATAAATTAAACTAAAAAGTAAAATCATGAAAATCTTAAAATTATATTGGTTTGAAGCTTTTAAAAAAATAATACTTACTATACATGTAATTTGTGCATATGTAAATCATACAAAAATTACAAATATATTGAATCCGTGTAGTCAAAGAGAGAACAAGACGAAAACAAATTAAAAAAAATTGTTATTTTGACAAGAATACTTAGATGTATAAAAGAAAAACTAAACCCATACAATTTTGTTTACAATTTATTCAGAATTAACATAAGCATTTTCTAAATAAAAGTTTACTTTAATTATAACATAGCATGTTTTATGGCAATACAACCTGTACAAATTAATGAAAAAAAAAAAACTAATTTTCTTTTCTCCCTCTAAGAGGTTAATACACCTTAATCCTCTTAAAATAGATTGATTAGTTATGGTAGCCAAAATCTTAAAAAATTACTCTATCATCTTTACTTAGAATTAATTTAGTTTTAATTTTCTTGAAATCTAAAACCAAACAACAACTTCAAAATTACATATTTATCTGCGGATCGACAGCCTGCTTATACTACACAGATAGAATCATTTGCTTGTAATCTAAATTAATAGAAATATTGAGTTATAAATTTATTAGCTCTGATTTTACCAATCAGAGAAAAGGTGTGAGTTTTGCGAAATGTAACTTCGCAATTTTGTAATCTCTGATTCGAAATATAGAGAAGATGAACTCGCTGCTTCTCTACTCATTTTTTGTGTCCCTTTCATTTTCTTTAATGAGATAGTTACGGAACATAGTCTAATAAAGAGATTGGATGAGTTACTGCAGCGAATTAATGAGAGAAAATATGATATTTATATCAAGGAGGGAGAAGAGAGATGTCTTAAATTCAATTATTAAAATTGTAAGGGGACTATTGGAAAGTTCACTAGCTAGTGGATATATCCACTCCTCATCCAAAATGAAGATATCTACCTTATGTAAAGGGCCACTTTAATTAAATTTGTTGAAATTTATGTAAGAATTATTTTTAAAGAGAATATGTTTAAATGTATAATGTATCTAAGTTGCAATGCAATTATTAAAATAAAATCATTTTTCGTTTTTTTTTTTATAAAAATTTCTATGCTACTAATGGAGCTGTTTTTTGTTGTGCAGATTTCTAGAGTTTGAATATTTCACTCTCGATTAAGTCCAAAGTCCAAGTAATTGTATTTTACTTAATGTATAAAATAAAATTAATTTCAAATGAAGATTATTTTACTTGAATTAAAGCCTACATCAAAGCAAAAAGAAAAAATTTGCATGTTACACACTTTTTTGGTAAAAATCTTTTTCACAACAAGTATATATCTATATATTACTTCATTTAAAACAAATAACATATTACATATTAAAAGAAAATTTGTCACGTGGTTAAAAAAAATTAACCGTGTCATATATATTATAAAACTATTAAATAAAAGTATATCACTTGAAAAAGTATACTTTCTAATCCAGAGCACAATTGTTAGCTTAATTAACCAACAAAAGTATATCACTTGAAAAATTCATAACCCATCTCTAATTTTTCAGCCTCTTATTTTGTACAAAAAATTTAAAATTTGTTCGTCACAAATCTTGGCGATCACCCTGACCTGACTCAAAAAAAAGTTCCAAATTTGAAATACAAAAATTATAACATGAATTGAAAGAAACATTAGACAGATTGCTTCTTACTGGATAGAAGATTTTTATGAAGTTATATGACAAAATTCTATTTCGAGCCAAATAACAACTCATCATTGTGAAATCAGTCGGTTAAAATGTAATATATACGTTATGCACATCATATACATAATTTTTTATTATATTTGATGCAAAATTATCAAATTACTAGACAAGATATTAACTTAGACAATGGATTAGGTTATGAAATATATTCTTATTTAATTGTGTTTTGTACAAATACAAATACAATGATAGCTGATTAAGAGAACCTGCCTTTGACTGGTCAAAGCAATTTCTAACTGCCTTTGACTAAGGTCAAAGTAGTCCAAAGTTAAATGCTATCTATCTCCTACTTTACCTCTAAACAGTTTACAACCTCAAATTAATTTTAACTTTCTTTGAAGAAAACTGGGAAATATGCAATTAGCAAATTATCATTGGATGAGATCATAATTTTCTCTACAGTTTTTTTTTGCCTCAAATGTAACATAACTGCCAAAAAAAAAATTATACAACATTAATTAATTTGACCAACTTAGTAGCACAAATTCGTAGACAATAATTTCAGAATTTTTTTTACAAAAGTCCACCTAAACCCTAGGCATCATGCCATCCGAGCTGGCGGGCCCGCTTCTCCCAGAGAGCAGTGATCTTTCTTTCCTTTGCCAGTGCCCCCTGTGACCTCTCCCTCGCCTCTTCACATGCCTCAGTTGCCATGTTACATTTCTCGACCTCATGCTGGTACTGCGAGGCCAAGCGCCTTGCATCAGCAAGCGAGGCGTTGGCATGGCGGCTTTGCTCCTCGATCACTGCTTCATGCAACTTCAATTCCTCTGTTAGGAGATCGGCCGGTTGCTTCCCTAATTCCTTGTGAAGCTCGGGATCATTCTCGCCACAATCTGTAAAATTTATTGTTTCTTTTTTTATTTACCTACTTGTCTTATATGGAATTCTCTACAAATGACTTATAGATTGTTTCTTGAGTGAGGCTACGGTACTATGCATAGCGCATTTTGGTCTGTACTATGGATCCGTATCTTTATTTTCAAAGTCCATATAGTCGATCCGCAACGTTCATCCTAGGAGGCCAAATTTTACATTTTTAACCATTTTTTTACTATTTTTTTAAATAGGTACAAAATCACTTGATCTAAATATTTTGGACCATCCGAAGGTAGTAATTTTCTACATATCTAAAAATATAGTAAAAAAAATCTAAAAATTGTAAAATTTGGCCACCAAGCACATTTTCAAATGGAGATCATGTGGAATGGCTGTTTGGACTTTAAAAATAGAAATATGCATCCATAGTACTGATCAAAGTGCGCTATGCATAGTACCATACCCTCACTCAAGAAATACCAATGGTATAATCTCCCAAAGCATTTAGGATTTTATGAAAAGAGTTGTGTTTATCGAAGGTACAGGAGGTAGACATTTTCTTTTCTTTTTTCACTAGTAGCCTTTGGTTTTCTACCTGTGGTTGCACATGTTCATACCAGAATGTGTTATACTTTTATTAACTGATTTCATTCTCTTTATTAATTATGTGTTAAAACTAATGCTTCTCCCCTGAATTATTAATTCTAAGGAAACAACATTTTACAACTTACAGGTGACCAAAAAAAGAAATGCTTTTGTTGAATGCATGCTGACCTGTAATGGAGACATTAGCAAGTGCTGTAAAATAAAGAGAGAGAAAAGTCCGTTAGCAAGATTCCATTACAAGAGTAGCTTTGAAAGAAAAAACCATGATTAACAAAGTGATAATAATTAAATCTTCGAGGGTTCAACTCTAATTAAAGATTCTGTTTCACAGCCTTTTGAATTGTCTGAAGGAGTACTGTGGTACCAGACAACTTGTGTAAATACCTCATTTTAAGTTCCCCACAATTCAATAAGAAAACAGACTTTGTACAATTAATTACAGGCACTGTATTTATTTCAAGGAACAGACTTGTACTGTTTCCAATGAATATAGTAATCGCACATGGACAGATCGGTATAAATTGTTATGAACTGATACCCAATCATCCTGCTTCCCACTGGAATTGTAATAATATACAATTTTGAAATTAGACCAAACTTAGCATAAATCAACGATTAAATGGGGCAGGCAGTTCAATCTCATCAAATTTGAATTCAGTAAGTGAACCTCAATCCATTCCAAGTTTCACCTCAATCAAACCCCAATTCAAATATGCCTATAATAAGATAAAATCCATCCTCAATTCCTCATTCAATCACTTGGCCTCTATTTCCCTCGATTTTGCGAGTAAACAAGGCAACAGTATATAAAACCAGTATTAAAACCCACTTTAACTACGAACCTGGTGCAACAGTCTGGAGGGAGAGAGGAGGGGGGCAATCGCAGGTGCAAGGAGCACAGCTGGAAGTGGATCTCCAACGGAGACCCGGTAAGGGAGAAATGGATCCGGATCCAAAGAAGGGAACGAAAGAGCGCGAGAGAGAGAGGGAAGAAGAAGAAGAGAAGGATTTGTTGTAGCGCCAGTACAATGCGGGGCCCGAAACGCAGAGAGCTGACGCCACCGCTAGCACCACCAGGCAACAGCACCTCACGCACGCCCCCGACCGCCGCATCTCTCTCTCTCTCGATCGATCGATGGAGATCTGATAAATGGGAAGCAGAAAGAGGGAAGACGAGTGAAGGAATTCGCATTCTCTGAGATATCTCAAACTTTGAGTGTTTTTATTGAAAATATTAACCGTTCAAATAAGTATTAGACGAATCTCAAAGCATAATTATACTGGCCTCTGTGCTATCCCCGAATAGGCACCGAACACGTCGGTCTTGCAAATTTGGGGTATCTCAGAGGATTCTCACTCGTCAAGTAAGTGGAACAGTGGAACAGGGAAAGGAGCGTTCCGACAAGCATCGGATCAAATTCGGTCCAATATTATATGGTATCCGTTTGATTTGAGTCAAATTCGAGTATTAGTTTAGATTCACGAAAGAGATTCTTAAAATAAATGCTTCGCACGAACTTTTAAGTCGATCTAGGCTCTGAATGTGAATAGGATTGAATTTGGTTCTATGCTCGTCGGACACCATCCATATTTGAGAAAAAATGAATAATTAAAGGGAGTTGGGAGTTGGGACTGAAGCACTCACTGGAGTAAAATGGGAAGGGAACTAACTGGGCAACTTTTTGTGTATTTTTTGTTAAAAAAACAACAGCTATTAAAAATTAAGAGACGAATTTATTATTATTGATAATATGACAAGAAAGTAAATTGTTTTTATCGTATCTGTTTTTTTTTTATTTTGCAAAATTATTTTTATTGGATTTCACATTTTTAATAAAACAGCCACTCGTTTTGTCAAAAATAAAAATAAAAATAAAAAATTATTGTCTTTAAACTCTCTTTTTTTTTCTTTTTTTTCTACTAACATAATTGTAATTTATCTTAAATATGATAGGCAGTGGCAGAACATAGTAGAGAGCAAAGGGGACTAAGTCACCTCTATAAATTGAAATTTTATACTTTAGTCCCTTAAAGTTTATAATTCTCATATTTATTAAGACCTTTTACAACCCCCCCCCTATAAAATGAAATTGTACTATATTTGATTTTTCAGCCTCCTCAATCTCTATTTTCTAGTTCCGCCCCTGATGATAAGGAATAAAAAAAATTAACTTTATTGTGCTAGTTTTGTTCTGTGTGATTATGTAGTACTTGGTGTTAGCATTTAAACTTATACAGTACATTGTGATTATATTGTGCCAGTTTTGTTGTCATGATTATATTTAAAGGTTTAGAGCATCTACATCTCTGGTACTATGAGAGTTTTTAATTGGGTGTGGCAATTTTTAATTCAATTTCAGAGATGTGAGAGTTTAAAAACTATACATGAAATTTTTTTATTAAGAAAATATTTATAAACTCCACGCTGGCTAAATGATTGGCTCAAATTATTTCTCCTTTTTAATTTATTGCTGACATGACTTAATAGAAACTCTAAAATATGTGCCAATTTAAAAATTGAAAATCTTCATATCAGTTCAATTATCTGTTAGGTGATAAAAAAAAATTAAAATGTTTAACCCAGAACACAAGAAAGGTAACATATCCTTTAATCATGACAAAATGACTGGAGACGAAATGGAAGCTTGCTATCTGTATCTGTATTGTCATTTTAAAATAAATATCATGTTAATAATTTAGGTCGACTATTTTGACTTTAAAAATATAAACAAAAAAATATAAGACATGGTAAGACATAAAAAAAATCATGAGGTATTTTAGTTCTCTTGTAGAAAATTATGTAACATTTTCAGAAAAATTGACAAGAACTTAATTTTCACCAGGTGCTTTTTTTTTATTCATTTCCCTTGTCCCCTTACTTTTAACAAGATCACAAATTTAGCAGGAGAGATGTAAATTTCTGTAATTAAAATTGCAGATATCAAAATCAGCATTTTTTATTCCTCAACAAATAAAATGGAGATGCTCGTATGATGTTTCAACCTGATTTATTGAATCATTTTCTGATTGCGTTTTTTTTTATAGTAAGACAATCAAAATATAAGTATTCTTACAATTTATAATAAAAATTTATATAGTTTTAGTTTATTTAACATCAAGATTAGCATCCAATAGCTTTCAACCTGTGTTTCATAATCCACAATCTAAAAACTATCATTTTTTTATTCATTTTCTAAATTATATGATTAAAATCAAATAGACAGAATGATTGCGGTTGTAACCATCTCACTTGTCAAAACGAGCAAAGTTCTTACTGATAAAAAAAAAAATTAGAAGAATTACAAAAACACATGCAAACATGACCATAAAACATTTTGTTCATAATAACATAAAGAATAATTCCGAACAAATTTAGTCCAATCTGAAGTTCATAATATAACATGTATAATTTTAAGAGTCTGAAAATGGGTTAAATTAACAGAGCAGATTTATCTCTATGCAGGCCACAAACGATATGCAACACTGTAGTTATTTTATAGGGTAAATTTCGCTGGAGGTCACTAAACTTTGTCATTTGTTACGAATTGGTCACTCAAGTTTAATTTGTTCTTTTTTAGTCACTCAACTTTATCATTTGTTCCAATTAAATTACTCTATATTTTTCTATCCAAATCTTAACAGAATATTTCCATTCCGTCCAAAATATTAACATAATATACTCATTCCGTCCAAAAATACTAACAGAATGAGCATATTCCGTTAGCATTTTGGATGAAAAAGTATAGAGTGATTTGATTGAGACAAATAAAAAAGTTGAATAGCTAAAAATGGACAAATAAAACTTGAATGACCAATTCGTGACAAATGACAAAGTTTAATGGCTTTTAGCGAAATTTATCCTACTTTATAATTTGTGTGATAAGATGAAACTACTATGTTAAAATCTTTACTCAGAACCAGTGTATTAAAATTCGATCTATGCGGCCGCATATTCTTATTTGGTTGTAATTTGAATAGAAAATATGTATTCGGTCAAATATGCGGTTCTGCATATTCGGCCGCATATTACCGCATAATTGTTTGTATTATAAAATAAGAACTAGTATTTGGTCTAGTGGCAAAGGCAATGGTCTCTATGTGGGAAGTCATGGGTTCGAAACTCAAATGAGCAAAATTAAGTGTATTAAATAGTTAGGTGGCTTGACCTCCAACTTTACTAAAAAAAAAATACACATAAAAATTCACATATATGACCACATACGGCACATACCGCATGCAGTATGTGGTGGCCTTCCACATACTACATAAAATCTGAATTTTAAAACATTTGTCGGAACTATCATTTGTCAGAAATATATTTAAATAAAATTAACGGGTACGGTTGAAAAATTGGCGTGCATGTATGATGTTTCCCTGTGATCGGCAGGACCCCGTCGGCGAGGATCCCGTGTGGTCCCGCACCTTTTTCTGTGGCGCGGAGTTGTATTTTGAATCTGTAATTGGTCATATCTTGCCAACGCCGCCCTAGTTCCTACGGTTTCTAAATTCTAATGCTACAGTAACACCATTCGTTACACTAAATACCATAAAGATATAACCGCTGTAAATCTTTACCAAAAAAGTTTCGACAGCCGGTGATTGTCGCATGTAAGGGGAAGAAAACGAGTTGACACTTGGCACATCCCATTTAATTTAAAGATATTTGATTAAGAGTAGTTTTTGCTTAATTCAGCTCCAAGTAATCTGCACTTCTGTTTTGGTTCTACTGTCAATAAATTTTATCTTTTTTTTTTTTTTTTTTTTGTAAAAGTGGAATTTCCACACGTTTCATTACGAAACAATATTCATACAAAACTATGCAAAGCATAAAATAATATATTTTCTCTTTAATAAGATGTGTAAAAATATCACGTAATTAAAAATTTATTTGTATGTTACATGACTAAAATACAATTACATTACGTAAATAGTCAAGCTATTATAAAATTATTTATATGTAACGTGATCAAACATAATATGATTGAACACGTTTAATTATTATTTTTAGGTATAAAAAAATAGTTTCTCTCAACGGGCACTGTCAAGTGTCAAGCTCTTAAAAAAAGTTTTAAGTTCATAAAAATAGTAATAATGAAACTATTACAAAATAAATTACAATCAATAAATAATGTTGAAAAAAATAGTGACATGATGTGACAAAATTGTGAAGGACAATTGCATCATGTAAATGGTCACATCACGCGACACGCGAGTCACATTACATGATCAACACATATGATGTAATTAACACGAATATTTGATGTATCTTTTTATTTAACACAAAAAATTCGAGAGTAATTTTACTAGTTAAGTTGTGCAAAGTAAAGATTTATCGTTGAAAACAATGACAAATTATCCTACAAATACAACGATTTATTTGAAAAAAAAAATCTCTTTATATAACATGAGAGCCATATCTATAATTTTAATATTTTGTTAATCATTTTTACCTCGTTGTCTCGATATCAAATAATTTATTTTGCCAATACATTTTATAATCTCACTACTTATAAATTTGATAAACAAATTAACTTTGCATTAGTGACTAATTAATTAGCCTCGTAGAATCAAAGAAGGGCTAAAAGTAACTCAAATTTTGAGTTTAGTTCTGGGCTACCAAATATGTTTTGGCGTGAATATTAAATGGCTATGTGCATTCTATCTCGGATCAGATTGGTTCAGATTATAGTCAGATAATCTGAATTTGAATTCAAAATATGAGTTATTAAGAGGATCCAGATTTTTAGGGGCAGATTCAGAATTTTCGTTAGAGGCGGAAAAAAATAACAAATCAGATTTAAATAGCTAATTATGTTCAAACCCATTAACTAATCAGATATTAGATTGAAAATAATGTGGATTTTCCATCCAAATTAGAATTGTCCTCCTCTGAACCAATATGGGTCACAGGGTTCCACTTCCCCTGTTGTGTACTTTCTCTAAAATATCTTTCTCTTTCTATATTTAAAATATACTTAACATTTATAATAATTATGAAATTATATATCATTTAAAAAAATTGTTTTATCCTACTAGATATTTTGACTCCACTCCTGTGTAATTTCATTTTTGTGTGTTGAATTGAAGGTTGCTTAACCTTTGTCTCCAAGAAATTTACTTTTGGATGTATGCTATTGCTGTCCATTTTACAAGCTTGGGAAAGAAGCAATAGCAAATAATCCCTGATTGATTGGTGATTCAAATCCTGTGTCTTCTTTTTGAGAAAGAAACATGAACGATGCATTAATTGGAGCCTCAAAATAGTTGGCTTGTGGAGACAAACAGTGAAGAGTCTAGATCTATCCAACGGTGCTTATTCTTCTCCAGTTGCTTACTGCACTGGATAATCCTGTCAGCGAAGCCTAATTTCTGCCATACTAATTTTTCTTTAATATTTTTTAATCAAATGAGAAGTCAAGTTATAGATTAAATAATTGGTTTTCTTTATATATGGAAATCAAATAATGTAGAACTTCCATTTTCTTAGACGAATAATAACTCTTACTTGAAATATTTAGGAAACTAGTTGCAAAATGAGATATGAATTTTATATTTTGTCATATGTATTTTACTGATAAAAATGCATACATTTTCAATAATATTGTCAATTTCTTTAAAAATCCTAGTTAGTTAATATTAGGAAGTGCAGTATAATAATTCGAATTATATTAAAAATACACAATATTTTTGTACATGTCCTTGTATAAGGTATTTTCATTATACCAAAAGTTCAACTAAAATCTAATTAAACCTCCAAAGTTTTACTAATCCATATGTTATTGGATGACATCTATATGCAAATAGAAATATCTACTTTTGTTTTCTCTAGGAATGATATGTATTGTTTAGGAAATGGAGATATATTCATATATAAATTCATTATGCACTCTCGTAAAAAAATTAATTCTGATTACTATTACCTAGAATAACAGATGATTAATACTCCACTATTGCATTGTTTCACATTTAACTTTGTTCTTTAACAATCTTATTCCATAACCATATGAAAAAAATTATTTTTATCATTGGGAACATGTATGTCAAATATTAAAATGGAAGTATTTAATCAAGACACAATACTATCATGAGAGTAAAAAAATATATATTTTGTTTGAAATGTAAAACTATAACGAAGGAACTATCCAATTAATTAGCATTAGTGTAACACAGAGACACTGCCTTCATAATAAATTAATATATAAAATGAAACTGGAGAAGTCCAACTATTGTAGAGTCTAGAGTATTCTCAGTAGGATGTTTTAGAATCATCAGAAGATTTCAATATATAACAAAACTAAAAACTTTGAAACCCTGGTTTTTAATATATTTATAAGGCCATATATTATGTATGAAATAAAAAATAATGCATGAAAAAAAATCTTATTGACTTCCGTATTTTTAAACCTCTCAATCCTACCAATTGACTTAAATTATTTTTACTTTTTGAATATATTTAGTACTATAATAGATTTAGTCCTCTCATTCTTCTTTTAACTCCAATAAAACAAAAAATCAATGTCTTTTTCCACACCAAAATTATATGTGCCATTTTCTACACATCACAATATACAGAGAGCACTATTATACAATGATGACACCTAAACAGCACTATATACCATAGTGACAAGATTCGCGAATAATTTCCGAAGTATTCGGATTTTTAGTGATGCCGAACCGAACGCCGAATTATTCGGTTGACCGAATTTTGACCGCATAATTCCCGAATAATTCGTGAATTTTACGAATTATTCCCGAATTTTTTTTTTTGGTTATTTTTTTGTTTTTGCTCCCTTACAAAACTGAGATCTCTGATCCGAATAATACCGAATTATACCCAAATCATTTCCAAATTACGAATTTTTGATCTCGCCAAACCGAACTCAAATAATTGATTTGTCACTATGCTATATACAATGATACACCTACAATAGCATTATAGCAATGTCATTTATACATGAAGCACCATGTGGATTCCCTCAGGATATATGGGACCCACATAACAAAACTTAATTTAAATTAGATTCTCTCAGGTTGTATGGTACTCAACTACCCACAGAAAAAAAGTTAATTGAAATATGGATCCGTTTCTTGTCAGCAAGTTGCCTCACAATGTTTCTATCCACCCATATCCACAGAAGATCCTACTATAGTTTCTTAGCTTAATTAATGGCTGTGTTGATAGAAATGCTCCACGTCTCCATTTTAGGTCCCTACCACCTTATCTCCAAACCAATGCTCTCACCGCTTATAAAAATCAACCTTTCCTCATTTAGCACAATTATACCTTAAAGTAACAAACTCTGAACAAAATCTTCTCTGATGGCAACAAAAAAAGAAATGAGTGTAGTGAAGGATTTAGATCTAACCCGGTATATGGGACGATGGTACGAGATTGCATCAATACCAAACTTTTTTCAACCAAAAGACGGTAGGAATACACGTGCAACATATAGTTTGAATAGTGATGGAACTATTGTGAATGTTCTTAATGAAACTTGGAGTGGTGGGAAGAGAGATTATATTGAAGGGACAGCTTACAAAGCAGATCCAAATAGTAATGAGGCCAAATTCAAGGTCAAGTTTTATGTACCTCCTTTCCTGCCTATCATACCTGTTGTAGGAAATTACTGGGTGTTATATCTGGAGGAGGACTATCAGTATGTGCTAGTTGGAGAGCCTAGTAAAAAGAATCTCTGGGTATGTATTTTTATATTGTTTTATATGTACATGCATATTATTTCTTTTCATTTATTATTTACTACAAGCATATTATTTGCTTGTAAAAATAATATAACATGCATGGTTATTCTTTTTTTTTTCGGTTAAATTATAAAAAATCAAGCCAAAATTTGATTTATTTATCAAATAATTAAGACATTGTGCTGTTTATATTTTGGATCTTGAACTCATAGAATATCAGTTATAGAATAACCATGCATGTTATATTTTTTTTCATCCATATATTAAATTGGAATCAACTGTTAATTTTAATGTATAACAGACAATCTTAGGCAAATATAAAGCTGAAATTACATTTCCTTCAATTTTGTTTAACATCTCAAGAATTCATTCACTGTACATTTTGTTTCATGTAATACAATTGATTTTTTTTTTTTGGCATTTATAAATTATGTAGGCAAATTCATATGGACAATGAAATATACAACAAAATATTGTTTACATCTCAATTCATATACTATACATTTTTATTTCAAGTAACAAAATTAACTTATTTTTCAAAAATTTAGATAAATGTAGACAAAATCAATGGACTATGAAATATACAATCAATTATTTTTATATAAGGAATTCCTATTCTATATATTTTTATTCCATGTAACACAATCAAATTCATTTTTGGAAATTTAGAAATTATATAGACAAGCTCAAATGGGTGATGAAATATACAATCAATTATTTTTGCATCTCAAGAATTCATAATCTATACATTTTTATTCAATGTAATACAATTGATATATATTTTTTTAAATCTAGACATTGCGTAGACAACTCAAATGGACGGTGAAATATATAATTAAATATTTTTATTTCTCAAGAATTCATATTATGTACATTTTTATTCATGTAATAATACAATTGATTTTTTTTTTTGGAAATTAAGATATTATGTAGGCAAACTCAATTGGACGATGAAATATACAACCAATTATTAGAGAAAGCAAAAGAAGAAGGATATGATGTTTCGAAGCTCCACAAAACACCCCAAGATGATCCTCCACCAGAAAGCGATGCAGCTTCCACAGATAAAAAAGGCTTTTGGTGGATTAAATCTCTCTTTGGTAAATGAAATAGTAGTTCCACGCAAGAAGTGACTAGTTAATATGTATTTTAATAATGAAAAATAATTTCTAGGTTTGTTAAATAGCTTGTGTGTACAATTTGATGTTTTAGTGGGGGTATTTATGTATGTTTCTCGTTGTAGTTTAGGTAGTGCTTTTGTACCGGATGTTTGGTATCTGTATGAACTCTCTTGTTTAAATGGAAATTGTTGGGCTTGCTCCACTTTTATAAAAAAAAAATGATAATTTTTTTTGTAAGTTTTATGTTTATATAAATAGAGAGAGAATAAAGTTTGCGTGATCGTAAGCTCATTAAGCTTTTTTTAATGAGTCTAATTTTAAAATTTATTATATTGATTATAAATGACGAAATTAAACTGTTGAAATTGATATATTTTTACAAACAATACATTTACATATAAATTTTGTATTTTTTTAAATTTATATAGTATAATGTCAAGCAGTATAAAAAACTTAATTATAAATTATTTTAATGCACTTTTTTAACCTAAAAATTGTCCGCTTGATTTAAATAGTAAGTTGGTTAAGTGCAACTGTTGAGCATGGAATATATATATCCATGCACCATCAAAAGCAACCATAAGCTTTTAGAAGATTTTTTTATTTTTATTCATAAAAAATATTTGTGCGTTTGTATGCAATTTTAAAAATAGCAAGAATCGTGCTAACTTGGAATTAACACTATTCCATTATTTAAATGAATTGGCAAAACAACGTTAATATAAAAAATAGCTCTATTTTTAAAGTGATTCAAATATAAAATAGTAAAAAAAATTAGTTACTAATCTAAAAAAGTACAAACCCCATACTATTTTTTGGCGATCCAAACACACTCATTATAAAATAGGAGAAAAAGAGAGAGAGTATTGCAAATTTGCAATTGCAATACTATTTTGAAAGGTAAGTTTTGCTAGAGGTCACTGAATTTTGTCATTTGTAACAAATTGGTCACTCAAGTTTGATTTGTCTCTTTTTAGTTACTCAACTTTGTTATTTGTCCCAATTAAGTCACTCAATAATTTTCCATTCAAAATCTTAACAAAATATTCTCATTCCATTAGTATTATGGACGGAATATGCTCATCCGTTAGTATTTTTAGACGGAATGAGTATATTCCGTTAATATTTTGGACGAAATGAGAATATTTTTTGAAGATTTTAGATAGAAAAGTATAAAACGACTTAATTAGAATAAATAACAAAGTTGAGTGATTAAAAAGTGATAAATCAAACTTTAGTGACTAATTCATGACAAATGATAGAGTTTAGTGGTCTCCACCGAAATTTACCAGTTTGGATCCCAAGCCGTTGTACCTCTGATCATATGTAGCAATAAAAGCAATAAAAAACGAGGCCTCTTTTGTGCTTGCCACATAGAATCCCAAAGATAATAATAAAAGCGATAATTTCATGTATACTCTTAAAAACTCTGAAATTACTTATTTCCCTCTAAAATTTATAATATCATATTTACCCTTCCAAAAACCTATTTTATTTGTCGGTCTATTGTATAAAGTTGCTTCTTTGACTGAATTTTAAGCTTCATATTCATCTACGGCAGGAGCAAAACTAGTGTGTTACATGAGTAGGCATTTGCCTACTCTTAGAATTCTTTTTTTTTATCAGATTTTTTTTGAACTTGTCTACTCCTGAAAAATTAGGTTGTCTGGTCCTGGTCTCCGCTAAGTAGAAGAAATCAATTCCTTTTGATTATTACAGTGTTCTTTTTTATTTTTCTAGCCCTAGAACCGGCCTTGTGCGAGTTGGAGAAGAGGGAGACGAATCTAACCAAGGGGCCCCATATGTCGGCCTCCCAACCATCTCTTTGGCTCACGTCTTTAATTTAGATAGGGATGTTTCGTGTAGACCGTGTACAAATTTCAACAAGGTTCACATGGTCTAGGTTTATATAAAATGAAGAGATCTCTTGAAAATTTAAATGACATAGGGTCTCCTCCTTTCTCTAACTGTCTAGCGGATTCCACTGGTCGGTTTCTCCTTGGTTGTTCCCAAATTGCATCCAAAATTATATTTGTATCTTATGAAATCTTGTAAAATCCATATAAAATCAAACGCTGGAGATTTTTTGCGTTCTTTGTATTGAAATTCTCAGTTTAACGCATAGAGTATTATCATGGATTTTATTTTCTAGACATCCAAATTCCATTTTTGCAAATTTCAAGAAATTATGTTTTAAGACATTGATGTTGTAATTTTCATTATGTTAAATTATTTTTTTGCAACTATGTATGTATTTTTTTATATATGTTTGCCTACTTCTGACAAAATTTCTGCTCTACAGTATATACAAAATTGATCATTTTAATAACCAAACTACAGAAAAAAATTATCCAGCTGTCAGATGTCTTATTCCATCTTTCAAAAAATTCAAAACTTAAATTAGATGTTGTTTTTATAAGGAGTGAGAATCGACAAAAGTGTTTTATTTGACAAGTATATGGTGCCAGGTGTTCGCAAATTAAGTTGGTAAATCTTGGCCTCAAGTACTTTATATTTTTATGAGAAGTATCAATTTAATTCATAAGTACTTGAGGCCATTTGTATTCTTAATTTTTGTAAATAAATTGAGGCCTCAAGTAAATATTCAAAAAAAAATGTAAAGTACTTGCATGATAGAAATTAAATTGATACTTGAGGCCAAGATTTACAAAAATTAAGAATACAAATGGCCTCAAGTACTTCTGAATTAAATTGATACTTCTCACATGATGACACCAATTGAAAAAAAAAAAAATGTGAAATTGAACAACCCCTGCTGTGAGAGGAAGCTATGTAATGTTTACAAAGGGAGAAGAAAGGTTAATAAACATATTCTTTTTTAATAAATGATAAAATAGATATTTATAAATTTAATATGAGTTTTAAATTCAGGTTCTAAATAGCTAGCTATAGTTACGTAATAACTACGCTATAGCTTTTTCATACCTCAAAAGTTATAACACTATTAACTGTTTTTTTTTTATAATAATTCTAAATATCTAGCTATAGTTACGTTATAGTTTTTTCGTACCTTAAGGGGGCGTTTGGTTCGCGCTATTGACCATTCCAGGGAATAGAATGATTCCAAGGAATGTGATACCAAGGAATAACATTCCAGGGAATGTGTTATTACCATGTTTGGTTTGTACATAGCTATCGCTTCAGCATTCCATGGAATGTACTATTACCATGTTTGGTTGGCACATGATTATTGTAATGGCTATCAAGACATGTCTTCACCACTTTTAAATTATTAACTAAATGTTGTCCAGAAAAAAAAACTTATTTAGTTCACATAAATGTTATTTCCGTGATTATTAACTACCCACGCACATTATATTTTTTATAATTTCTCAAAAAGCAACTCCATCTCAATTCCCACGAAATTGACTGCCCACGCGGCATATTCTATTTTTTATAATTTCTCGAAAGTAACTCCATCAAAAGTCCCTTGTTTACCGGTCTTGGCAGGTACATAGCACCAAGAGGAAGTGAGTAGAACCCCCACTGGTACAGCATACCACTCAAAAATCAGTCAAAAGGAAACCAAACTGTTAAACCTAGCTATAGGTTTTGAAATGCCCCAAAATTGTACACCCAGCTGGAACACAACATGCCAAGCATCACTGAATCTAATTTTCCATTTTTTAGAATTTTAATTGATTTTTAATCAGTTTTTGAATCTCAGCCAGTAGAAAAATAAAACTGCACAGTTACTGTGAGCTGGCACATGAACTGCCCCTCACAAAACAATGAATCTAACATAGTTCTCCACCTTTATAAATATTGATAATTTTTGTGCACAAAGTACATGAATTGACCATCATTTACATGAATTGACCAGTAAGTGAGCAGATAAATTAAAAAAACAGTAATAAACTGTAGACCCAAAGAAACAAAATTTGTACTGAATTTCTTTGTACGTCATGTGCGTCTGATACAATTAAGGGCATGAAATCAATAAATTTTTCAGACAACCTGCTCAAACAGAAGCCAGACCAGTATGATTCTAGGACAGCTCCAGTTCATATCATTGTGTACCAGTACCAGTTTGTACCATTGTGTACAACTACCAGTACCAGTTCCTACAATTCTAAGACAGCTCTAGTCACTGTTTCGCAAATTGGAGTACTGAACCTTAACCAATTCTTAATTGAACCTATATAGACAATTCACCACAAAAGAATTAAAAAGTTAAATAAAGTAATACAGATAAGCTTTAAATTAATCTTTAAATTCTTAGATTCCCAGATCATGCATATGAAATGCCTAATTTATGCTAACCCATTAATTTCTTTATTTCGGCCAAGGCCAATGCAGTATCAGAGAAATTAATTCAAAGTTCATGAGCATACCATGAAAATTCAAAATATGAAAACCCAACAAGTAATATCTATAAATTCTAGCAATGGCGGGATCAGAAAAACAAGAGAAAATATCAGAATCAGAGAAATTAAGCAAAGCACCCACAAGGCCATGCCTCAGACTTTTGTTAAAGAGAAAGAGAGCGAAATTGTGAGTTGGGGAAAAGGGTACCTTTACCAATGTCTAAGAATGAGATTTGACAAGTCCTTGTAGTGGGAGAGAGTAGTGCGGAGTTCTAATTTTTTAATTTGTGGACTGGAATTGGGAAAGGGTAGTGCGTAGAGAAAGAGAACGAACCTAATCGGAGAGAGAGAAATTGGAGATGGAGTGGAGACTGAAGAGAGGAATCAGAGATGGTGTTTCCTCTCTCACGAAAATTCATCGAAGAAGAAGAGTTTCATCCGCGCGCTGGTGTGATTCCCGTGGAGCGGGAATGAAAAAATTCCGTCTTTTTTTTGGCTATCGCAATAGCCATCAACTGGGGCATCGTGATGGCAAAGGGAATCGGTGATTCCGGCGCTTATTCCCTTCCTCGTCTAACCAAACGCGGAAATAACAAAATGGGCATTGAGATGCCAGGGAATTAATCACCGATAGAACGAACCAAACGAAAATTCTAAAGGGTATAACACTATCATCGCTATTTAGAACCTTGCTTTTAATAAAAAAAACAATAAAATAAATAAAATGAGTGAATATGATATTATAAATTTTAGAGGGTGGAAATACATAATTTCCAATACCTTACAAAGCTGATCCAAGCAGTGATGACGCCAAACTAAAGATCAAATTTTATTTACCTCCTTTTCTACTGGTCATACCTGTCAGTCGAAAGGTCAAATTTTATTTACCTCCTTTTCTGCTGGTCATACGCTAGTTGGAGAGCCACATAAAAAAATATTATTGGGTACGTATTTTATATTGTTTTATTGCATATATTCAAGTTCTAAAAAAAAGCTAGCTTATAGCTATGTAATAACTATGCTATAATTTTTTTCGGACTTTAAAAACTATAATGCTATTAATTATCTTTTTTTTTATAATAATTATAAATTGCTAGTTATAGTTGCGCTATAATATTTTTGGACCTTAAAACCATAGCACTATAATCGCTATTTAGAACATTGATTTAAACAATTGATTTGAGATGAAAAAAAAAACATACATAAATTGAGAACCAACTTTTGATCTAGCGTCAAAAGCAAAGCTTTTTGTATGGAAGGTCGTAGATTCGAAATCCAAAATGAACACTTCTAATTTGTGAATATTAATTAGTTGGGTGGCTTGAGCTCCAACCTTTATTAAAAAAAATATGCATGGGTTATTCAATTATAATTGATATTCTACGAGTTTAAGATCTAAACTATAAACATAATCAAATGGAGGACGAAGTATACAACCAATTTGTAGAGAAAGCAAAAGAAGAAGGATATGATGTTTCGAAGCTCCGCAAAACACCTAGGTAGTATGTATTTTTAGGGGTTAATTTAGGATTTTTCGTGGCCGTGAGGGAACAAAGAATAACAAATCGGATTTAAATAACTAATTAAGTTTAAATAGTTAATTGGGATTAAATAACTAATTGGGTTTAAACCGTTAATTAATAGGATACTTGATAAAAAAAATCAAATGCTTTAACTTATAATTTATGATGCTCTAACTTATATTTCTAATTATCAATCATAATTTAAGAAATTTGTTTTAATTGTCAACATACATTTAACCTGAATTACAAATCAGAATTCTAGAGGAAGGCAAAAAAAATTTCAAAAGGGGACAAAGTCGGTCGAGAGTCGGGACCAATAGATATTTAAAATCCAGGGGACAGCTGCCCCTCCTAGTCCAATGTGGATATGTGTATTTTAATGATGAAAAATATATAATAGCTCCAGTTTGCTTAAATAACTTGTGTTTACATTTAGTTTAAATAAATATGATGAATGTTTAAGTAGGGGTGCATTTCTGTAAGAGCCAAATCCGAACCAATTCTACTTCTCCAAAACGAGAGAAGAATTTTTGTTTCAACGAATCACTGTGATCGGAAGACAAGTATGAAGAAGAAACGATTCAATTCGACGCGATTTGGGCAACACGAATTGTTGCTGGGAAATCACGTGAAAATAGATGGAATTCAGTGAGAATTGATTTATGGAAACTAAAAAGACAAAAATAGCCCGTCTCTTCGGTTCTTTTCTATGCTGTCGTCGTGCATCCAAATAAAGAGTTCTTTCTCTGCGCTTTCGATGTTCTTCTTTTATTTCATTGTTCTTCTCCAGGCTTTACTTATATTGCCGCTTTTGTCATTAGTTTCTTTTGTTTTTTTATAATGAAATCTTACTAATTAGGTAAATAGTATCCATGGTAAATTATTTAAGGCCTTTTGTTCATTGTGTGATACTGAATTGAATTCTCTTCTTTTATTATTTCGATCAACAAAATTCAATTCACAGTCATATAATTTTTTTTTCTATTCTATTAAAATGAATTGAATTTTTGTACCATATGTTTAGTACCGGTATATAGGGGCATTTCTGTATAAGTTTCTCATTATTTTTGGTAAATATATATATAATATAAAATAACATAGCGTATAGGAAGAAAATATGAACCAACGAAAATTGTCATAATTCAAGAGTAGTACAGAGGAAATTGTGCCACAAATAATTGTTGACAAGAGGATAATTGGACAAAAAATAAATAGAATATGTACACTAATTAAGAAGGAACGGGTTGTACCCTAAAAATGGGAACAATATAATATATACGCTAATTATGTAAAAGATTGTAGCATAAAAAACTGTAGTAAACAAATTTATGAGTAAAAAATAAATTTATTGTCTTTTGAATTGTTTGTTTGGATCAATAATACTATAAATTTTATGTTGTTTTAATCACATGTCTCGCATGCCGTATTGTGTTATTTAAAAAATAATAATTACGTACATGAATAGACATAACGCGTAACCCGTACTCTGTTGTAATGTGACGTGTCTGATCACAACGTAACATTTTTATATTCTAAAGGAAGTACCTTAGATCCAAAGTGGAAGTACATTGTCAATTGAAAAGAAAAACATGCCTTATTTTAATATGATGCTATCTATATTACTAGCTACAATACTTCATATAGTCAATCCCACTATCTGACATGTATCATATATCAACTTGTGCAATGAATGATACATTTATCGTTGGATGAAAGATTTATTTTTTATTAAAAATAAAATAATAATAGTTTAATTTATACATATAATATTAAAAATAATGCATGAAACAATAAAATAAACATATATAAAAGATGCACTTTTTTGTAACTGTAAAAAAAACATACGACAGTATCAATTGAATGAACACTTATGAAGTATATCTCAAACATGAATGAGCATTTATTAGTAAAACTTAAAAAAAAAAATTTAACCCTTAAATTTAATAATAATTAATTGAAGCAAAATAAATTTGTAGACCTGTAAACATTCACTTGTCACGGGACTAAACCAGGCCTAGAGAGCCCACTAGCCCAATTATATGGTTCCAAAAGCCCAATTAAGTAATTGTTCCATCCTGATTTATTTGGCATATAATATAAATTACATGCTCCTTCAGTAAGGGGTGGAAATATACAAGGTCATTTGTATAATTTTTTATTTTTTTTAAAATGAGAATCAATTTTATAATATCATAATATTTTACTCCAAATTATACATAAAAATGTACATAAATACAACTTTTATTAATAAGAAGTGGGGTTAATTGTTCTATATATTCTTAGTAAATCCGCCACATTGACGTGAGAAATTGAAATTTAGAAAGATAAATATGATATTACGGATTTTAGAAGAGCAAATGCTCAAGTTTTATATTTTTTAAGGATATACATTAAATTATCCCTAGATTATAAAACGATTCATTAAGCTTTTAGTTGAAAAAATAAAAAAAATGGGGTGTGAAAAGATGTCTACGAATGGAGATACCTATCACAAGGATGATAAATCTTAAAATTTGAGGGACTTAAGAGTAAAATTCTTTAGTTCTCTTTAGTAGAAGTTCCAATATGGCCCCATTTGTATTCAAAATTGAAAAATAACAAATAAATCCCTGTCATCATCCCAAAAAACAAACAATTATCCGAAAAATTACCTACAATGCAACCTTCTAAATATGGAACAACTTACAACAAGAGAAAATTCAACAAAATAAATAATAACCGAAACATATACACAAAATGGAAAATTATTTTAACATTAGTGTTATTCCATCATTTGACACTTGTCAATATATATTTAACAAGGTAGTATGGAGTTTGATGCATAAAATAACAAATAGTATAAATTACATATAAATTTAAATTTTGTATACAATTTCCATGTGGTTAAACAAATAAACTATGAGCTTAGTTCATGTTTTTTCATTAATTAAGTCTGTATAATTACAAGATTGACATTAATAAAAATTAGTTTAAATATAGTCAATGTTTGTTAAGCGTGAATCATGTACATGCAGAGACATAGCAAGACATTCAAGGTACGGGAGTAAGACAAAAATTTGAGAGTCAATCATATAATTTTTTTATGCTTAATTAGGGGTCAATTTTACAATACCCGTAGCATTGTACTCTAATCTATATAGAAAATTATGAATAAGCACTTCAATTTTGAAAATAAATAGCATACATATTGAATCTGCCTCTATGTACATTGTTTACAGTTATAATCATTGATACATCAAAATTTACGAGAGTGCATTCAAAACATGATTGTGAGTTTCGGGGAAAATGTATTAAACGATGATTAATATATCTTTATCTCAATTAAAATACTACAATTAATTTTACAGTTGTTTTCATTGATTATAATTTATAACGCTGTAAATATAGTCAGATCGCTAACTTCACAACAATATTTTACTTTTATCAGAAGCTAAAATAATGAAGTATTTATGTATGAGCTTATTTTCTGCAAGTGTGTTAAATGCTTCATGCACACACGAGCACGTGCGTAGAGTTAGGTTACAGTGCTACATGTAGTTAATTATAATTGCTACTAAGTATTTAAATCCGTTCGAATATGTTTCAAACTGCTTATCCAAATAGTTAAAATAGTCTATTTCACAAATTATGTATTTGCAATAAAATTTTAGAATTTATTTAATATAAAATCAAGCTGTCAAGATAAGAAAACTTTTAATTACAAAAATTATAAACAAAAATATCTCACTTTTTGTGGACCTGCTTTTTCGTTAGCATAATTTAAGCTCTGATGTAACAATGTATGGAATTATGTATAATAATACTATTGCAATATATGCATGATAAATGATCAAATATTTAGTTTTTAGTTGATATCCATTTTGCAAAATTACTTTTGTAACAATGGTATAAAAAATGATCGAAAATGAAACACAAATATATACAAACTAAACTAAAAGAAAATGACCAAAAACGAACCCTTCTAAAACCTGGTCTTAACAACACAACATTTCTAACCAAAAATAGCCCTTTAAATATACAACACATTAATGAATTAAAAATGTTGTACACTATACTGTAATAACGTTATGACAAGTTAGATTCTACTTTTTACTAATCTTGTAAGAAAATTAAAAAAAGAAAAAAAAAACATGTTGAAAAGTATAAACTTTTTTTTTTGAATGATAAATAAAATTCACTCAAAATATAATCCGGCAACCAAATTGTTAGTGTAATTTTCGAAAGGTCCCTGAATTTATTTTGTGAGGATCTAGAAAGAACAAATCCTTTACGGACTCCAGAGTGCTCGGTAAACGCAATTCCATAATTGGTGCGAGTCCGACCCATTATCTCCCGCACCCTCCGTTTTCAACAGCAGGAGATGATACCAATTTGAAATGAACGTTACAGATTAAAGATAAGATATACTGGACAATTCCATTTTTATATTACTGGAGATTATCAGAATAATCTTTTCCCTCTTTATCGGAGCACCTCGCTCAAACAGAGTGCGTATCCTCTGAGATATCTCATATTTTGTATGACGACGTGTTCGGTGCCTATTCGTTCATAGCGCAGGGGCCAGTATTATTTGAGCTTATAGATTCGTGTAGAACGTATTTGAACAGTTGAGATTTCAAAAAAGTCACGCAAAATATGAGATATCACAGAGATGTGAACTCGCTTAAACAGGAGTCGGAATCTCCTGCGATACCTCATCGTTTGTATAGTTACCTGTTGTCCTTTAAGATTTGTGTTATTTTGCAACTAACGGATAAGATCTAAGTTCAAAAGGAGAGTTAATGCAGAGGATATAAGTTCCTCGTAGAGCACGAGAAAACAAAGGCGAAGGAGAAAAAAAGGGATAGAGAGAAAAAAACAAAAAAAAATCTCTTTATTTCTTTCTTTCGGGAAGGTTTTTATTACCAGAGGGGAAGAAAAGAAAAAAAACCCTAGGTTCATAGTCCCTCGTAAACTCCTCTTTCTCCTATTTAAATCCGTGAAATCTTGTATTTCGTCATCCCTCTGTTGGTTCTGATCTGGTTTCTATTTCTGTATTTTGTAGCAGTTTTTTTTCTTTTTCGAATCTTTCTAGGGTTTTGGTTCCTCGGATGATCATCTGATCTGAGGTTTTTGTTCGTATAATGGAAGGAAGATCGGCTGAGATGGCGAGTACGACGAGCACCGAAAACAAAAACCTAGAAGAGAAGATTAAAGAGTCTGGAGATAAGCTCGAGTCTCCACCGACTTCTGCTGAGGAACTTCTCCCTCTGCTCGATGTAAGAATTTTTCTCCTTTTTTATTTATTTTTCTGAAATTTTTGTTCTTGATAATGGGTGTTTGGTTTGGTTCTTCAGCTCAATGTGAGAATTTTCCCCCTTTTTTCTGTTTATTTCTCTGAAATTTTTGTTCAAGTTTTAGCAGATTTTTGTGCTCGATAATGTGTGTTTGGAGACGCCCTTTGGAAACAAATTAGGAACTGCTTGTTATGTTTAAGTATTTTTTTAATTAAGAGAAATTCTTTTGGTAATTATTATAATCCTATATATGTGAAGCACATGATTTTCCTGTCAGTTTTTTTTGCCTTTCTTGCCCAATTGTAAGTTCCATTTTTTCATATTTCAAAACCCTAGTTTTCTGAAGTTATCTTCTCAATTCTGACTATTAGGCTGGAATTAGGTTTTGGTGGATTGTAGATGTATTTTGAGGCCCTGAGAAAAAAAAAAAGGGTTTTAATAACCTGTCTTAATTTTGCCTAGCACTTTTTCCCTTCTATTCTCTTTATTTTTTTTGTTAGTCATTGTAAAAAAATACTTAGATTGTTCTGTTTTAGGTCTTGTAGTTGTTAGGAAAAAGGTTCACAAATTGTAATTGAAATAACATATAAAACAGACAGCTCTGTCTATGTCTCTGTCAGAACATATAACTTATTCTGACGTGAATAGATGAAATTTGAATCTTTGTTCTGTTTATTTCTGTAATGTTTAAATTGAAAGATAGCACTGTTACAGACTTCCCAACGGTTATTAATTTTAATAACAGTGACACTTTGAATATTTGGCGCGAATCGTTAAACTTTCCATTAAATTATGATATCATTAAAATCCCTTGTCAAAACTGGATATTGAATTTGGCGCAATCAATTAATGCGCGTGTGATTTAAGCAAGTATATCAATTTTGTTTTTAAACAAAGGAAGCGGAGGCACTGTTAGCAAGGGTGGATCAGTCGCCGTCTGAAGCAATGATGTCAGCACTGAAGCCGATGATGTCAGCCCTAGCTGCCAAGGGGATGTTATCGCACCCCGACACTGATGTACGTGTGGCCGTCGCTGCATGTATCAGTGAGGTCACCCGTATCACTGCTCCAGATGCCCCATATGATGATGATTTGATG